>SZWC01009803.1:700-22399 GCA_023375785.1 Penium margaritaceum
GGTTGGGGCGATGACGTGTCCGCCGCCCTTCACGATCGTGCGTGTAGCATGACCTTCCCCGCTATGCTCGATCGGCGACGCATGTCGCTGATCGAGCATGGCGAGGGAGGAGGATACCTCATTCTTATGTTTTAAAGTGCTGGATATCGGGGAATTAAAATTCTGCACTTGGATATGGGAGGGTCCGCCCTTCGGGAATGTGGATATTAGAGCTATTTTGCCCAAAACAAAAGGGCCATTGCTCCATCCTAATCTCACGAGGGAGTGACGTTCGTTGTTGAGCATGTCACCTGACCCTCGTCGCCATGCTCGATCAGTGCAGCATGTGGCTGATCGAGCATGGCGAGCGAGGGCTGGATACCTCATTCCTTTTTTCAAAAGGTGGGTATACCATGTCAAATTTTGGACTCGCGGGTATGCGAGCTTAGTGGTGCACGCGGTGTGGGTATCCGAGCTATTAGGTCCATTCTGATGTAGTTTTGTTTTTATATCAAGTACCCAGCTGCTCGATGATTTCCATGTTAAATATTTTTGACCTAGTCAAAAGTCTCCAAATTTTATGTGCTCGTTGAATCAAGGGACTATTAAGTTATCATAAAATGTGGTTCGACGAATTCTAGGGCCTACCTCATGATTTACCCTATTTAGGGGCTGGGTGCCACTACTGCTTTGTTTGGGTGTGAAAGAAACAGGAAACAACACTTAGACAACTGTGATGAAATATTCGGCGATTTCAGGAACTTTTACGTTTGAGTTGCAAAGATTTGGATAGTCAAACAGTCGAGCATGGAGTGAGAGTGTAGCAAGAATACGTTTTTTCTGCATTCGGAGGCATATCTGCAAGGCACATGAAAAAACCTATTCTACGACATCCTCCTCATCACATGGCTTGTCATGGAAGAGCAGCTCGCCGGCGTATGGGGCTGCATCACGACGGAACACCGGATAAAAAACATGAGCGAAACCCGAGCGAGCCCATGCGTTCTTCACCATGGGCTCCGCCTCATGGATGTAGTCCCATGCATCCATGAACCATGCGCAAGCCTCCTCCTTGAGGTCTTTCATGCCGATGTGCATCGTCCCCCCTCACAACTACGCTCCGCACCCCACATAAGAAAACGTTCTTCTAGTTTGTTCTTTAGCGGGCGAATGATGTCCACGTCAGCAGGCTGCGCTTTCGATGTGCATCCTGCAGGAATGTAAACAGTGTGCATGAACTTGAAGTTGTCCTGCAGCCACAACTGAAAAGAAGCGGACGCGTGCGGACGCCAGGTGTCGAGCACGAGCAGCAGATCTGCCTCGCCCTCGCAGACCCCCAGCGCCGAACACATCCGCTTGTAGTATGGGTGAACAATGGTGCAAATCCACTCCTTTGTTGTGTCAGCGTTGGCCCAATGGGAGGGCGTGCACGTCAGGTTCCAACCAACGTCGATCAGCGCCTGGGCATGGACTCCACGTGGAAGACAGCGAGAGGTCTTCCCACCAAAAATCAGCAGCATCGGCAGGATTTCACCGGTCATGGACAATGTGACAAGAGCGGTGATGGCACGTTTGTCCTTGAGGCCAACGATCTGGATGTCCTCGGATCCCGTAGGCGCGTATGTGTGACCCGCAAAGGAAAGAAGCTGGATGCCGGTGTGATCCCCGTTCAGTACCATGAAGGGTTTGATGCCATACAGGTTCACCATGCATGCTGCACGGCGATGGAAAGTCAGGACCTTTTTTTCGTAGTCATCCGGCACTTTCTGCTGAACAGTAGTTCCGCTACGGCACGTCCACCCAAGCTCTCTCTTTGTAAAACAACAGACTTACGACCGAGCAAAAACACGTGTACCCATCTGGTGTATGGCGAGAAATGACCCCACGAATTTCGCGGCGGATGATCTTTGAATTTAGGGCATGTCCAGCCGACTGAGCATCCAGGAGCGTTGATTTCATCTCATCAACGATCGCGGGGTGTTTGTCGAGCCAAGCACTTTTACCCTTGCACCCATGTTTCCGTTTTTTCTCTCCAATAGGCGCAGACGATGCACATACGATAGAAGCAAGCACCGCACCCTCGTACTGCTTCTTCACTACTTTTGTACCATCCACAAACTATCCTGCCAGTGTGCTAGGAGCAAGTCTGTCATACATTGAATAACCATCAGGAGTCCTAAGAGTTTTCCTAAGATGCATAACAGCGGCGTAAGCCGTCGGATGAGTCTTGTACGCCTTGAAAATTGTCTTGAAGTGTCCGCTACCGAATTAGTCACAGTAGCGGCCACGCTTCTTCTAAGTTGCGGATGATGCAGCTGATGTGGACGTCGTTGACTCGGGGAGCTGCACCGCGAGGCAGTCCATGTCGGTCGAGTCGTCTGATGACTGCTCCTCCATCCCACTTGACATTCCGGACTCCGCCAATGACGCTGATGGGCTGCTCGAAAGGACGTGCACCACGGGCAGCTTCGGGGAACCAATGACAAGCAACCTCGAGCGCTGCCTGGTGCAAGGAGGAGACTTGGATGGCAGAAATGCATCGTAGGAAGCCGTGCCCTCATTGACGTTGAAGCGCGGAGGAGGGGGTGTAGAGTCCACACGTGGTTTACCCTTCTCCGCCGCTGTAAAAAGATGCGCATGAGGGGGAGAGAGGGAAGAAGCAGCTCGTGGAGTAGCAGCAGATGACGTGCTTGCTCCGGTCGCATAGTTCGTGAACTTGGGGGGGGGGACACGGCGTCAACGTGGAGTTGCACGCCTTGTCCTCCACCGGAGCAGTGGGTAAGGACAGCGGAGACTCCACGTTCTTGCCGAAAAAGTCGGCATGCATGCGCAAAGCCGCCGTGTTGTCCAACGTAAGCTTCATCAGCTTCCGCAGACGTCCAACAGGTTGTCTCAGTGGCACGGGGCATGGAGGAGGACCCTGACAAGCGGCCTCGTGCAGACGCCGAGTCCTTTCGTTGGCGGACACCTTTTTCAAAAACCGGTCCATGGTCGCTGAGGGAAGGAAGAAGTTGGGCCTTGGTCAAAAATGACATGTGTAGCTACTCTTGCCCACGGCCTTCATGTCTTTATGAAGGCATGCAAGCCTTAGGCAAGGGCAGCTCATCACTTAGCGCATCGGTATTGCAAGCGCTCCTACGGCCACCTTCATCGTTGCACTCACGACCGTTGGGTGAAGATTTTATTTTCCGACTCGATGAGTACGCACGCACTCGCAAACGGTCGCACGACGTCGAAATCAACAAACACGAAGAAATTGATCTCGACCTCTTGTCAAAATTAAAGTACCATGCATAAGCTGCTTGAAGAATTTAACAGAACACTAATATTGTTAAACCCTGGTCGAAATCAAGGATTCCTAAATTCTTAAAAAACCCATCGTCGAAATCAATGAGCAGTAGGATAAGATTTTTCTTACCACACAATGATTGGCCTAGAATACAAAACATACACACACGTTACTATAACAAACAAAGAGATGTAATTTCACCTCATTCATTTCCTTTCTTAAAAGTCATGCATCAGCCTAATAAGACAAAACTCAAGGTTTGTTAGGCATATGAGACAAAGTAGCAAAGTGAGTGCACTGTCAGTGTACTTTTTTTATAGTGACTCAGTGTACTTGCCACATACACTAGCCCCACGCACTCGGGTCTCTTCTAGAAAGAGAAATTTTCTATCACAAAAGACAAAAAGAATAAGGTGCTCTTAAACACATGAGACAAATTAGCACACGGAGTGCGTTCTCAGTGTATTCTAGTATGGTGATCGAGCGTACTAGCCACATACACTAGCCCCACGCACTGGGGTCCTTCCTAAGAAATGTGTCATATTACCATATAAGACAAAGCACAAGGTGCGCTTGGACACATGAGATGAATTAGCGCACTGAGTACGCTCTCAGTGTACTTTTATATAGTATGTCAGCACACGTTCCACATACACTAACCCCATGCACTGAGGTCCTTCCTAAGAAGAGATTCTTCAGGCCAGAAAGGACAAAAGTACACTCTTCTCATACACTATGGAAATAGTGTAAGGATTATTGTAAGCTACTACGTTGTAATAGAGAACACTCAAGGTACACACTAAAAAACCAGTGTGCAAAATGGCCCCACCATACCTCGGTTACAGAAAAATTTTGCAGCTTCCAAGCAGCTACGGAATTTATTTCGTAGAATTTTCCATAACAACCAAGATGTGTTTGGGGCCAGCTTCTAACTCATGATCTCTCACTTGGCCAAGTAAACAAAATGGCCAAGTTAACCACTCATCCACATGGTGTTCTCACAAGCTTATCTCACATGACACAGAGCACAGTTGAGTCACACTATAGCAGATCCAGGCGTCATACCTCCATACGTGGTAGAGCATTCCTGATCCATGCTACAATACTGAATAAGGGACAAACATATTCAATACTTGGTGCATTGGAAAACTGGGAAGACGAGCTACATCCATAGGTTGTACGGAGCTACACACTTTTCGGCGACCTTGGGTTGCCTCAGATGTGTCATCACGTACATATAATCTTGTATGCTGACACTTGAATAACAATAATAGTTTACTCCCACCGTACCACACGTGTTACCGTGCTCCCCCAAGACAATCCTATGCTTCTGCATACAAGGAAAGGTTTGGACCAGCCTCATCTTGGTCACCATTGCCACCGGTTGGTGCTTGCAGCCTCCGGTTGAGGCTAGCACACCACACCCGGCTTACAATATCCATGATTGACTACATCACTATGGTGCAATCTCTTTATGTCCATCTTGTTGCTATTGAGGACCCTTTCAATAAGAGTGTGCTCATGCCAACCATCATGAGGAACGTGTTGGACATGAGGACAGAAGCGGACTGGAAAGTGCTCTTAACACCAACTCTGGTCATGGGGGTGATGTTTCACTAACCAGGGGCAATGTTGGAGAAGGGAAGTAGAAGGGGAACTGTCACTAATGCAAGAAGCTGAGCCATTGGGTGCGCGAATGCCAAAAGAAGAAGGCAGATCTTGCTGCTGGAGTGGGAGCAAGTAAACATTCAGACACTGCAAAAACAGTGGTTTGAAAGGTTGCATTTATGAACACCATCCGGGTCCTGCACGTCTCTGACAATACTGTCTTGTTCTAGATCATTGACTCCAAAGCCACGCAGAATACTACGTATCACTGAGAGTGGTTCGTTGACTACACTGCCATTGAACATTGTTGGGTGTACATGGTGAAAAGTTATGTGCAAATGGTGGTTGGGAGGGTGAGATCATGTTTTGTGGTTTTGTTGAGGACAAGCACGTGTAGCAACATGTGAAGGGGGTGCTCCATGTTCCGAGGCTTGCAGCTAACCTCCTCTCTGTTTCCATTCTCATCTCGAAGGCATGCAGGTTTGCTTTGAGAATGGTGGTTGAACCATTGCTGCTTGTACACACCGTGTGCTTGCAAAAGCAGAAAAGGAGGTCAGTCTTTACTGCCTCTATGTGGCTTCGGAGAAGGAAGCTAACTCAGCATTGGCAGAAAAAGAGGAAAAACATGACATCGGCATGTAGCACCACTGGCTTGGACACCTTGATGTTGGCGCCATCATCTCCATGAAGCAAATGGTCCATGTCCTGGAGCTCAAGGGGGTGAAGCAGCCTTGTGCATCGGCTTTTGAAAGCTTCATTGAAGGAAATAAAGCCTGCACTTCTTTCACTGGGGAAGAGAAAGGGGCAACTTGGCTTCTTTCAGTTGTTCACTTTGACTTGTGCGGCCCCGTGCCATCACCGTCCTTGTTTGGAAAGTTGGAGTTCATCATGTTGATTGATGACAAGTCAAGGGAGACTGGGATTTCCCTCCTGGATTGAAATGATGAGTGCTTTGATGCTTTCAAGGTGTGTCTTGCTGGTGCACAAAGTGAGAGTGGCCGGTAATTGAAGGTGCTTTTTACCGATGGTGGAGGAGAGTACCTCTCCAACGACTTCCGTAACTCCGTCAAGAGTTGCTAGATTTGGCAGGAGGTCACCCCACCTGGAACACCATTGCTAAACGGTATGGCAGAACATGCAATCTGCACTCTCATTAAGTATGTTTACAGCATGCTCCAAGATGCAAAACTCTTGTGCCAAACTTCTCGCCGGAAGTGTTCAACACCTCTGTGTACCTGAAAAAATGGATCCACACAATTACTGTGCCATGATGACACCAGGGGAGGTGTGGATGGGGCACAAGCCAATAGGGATGCACCGAAAAGTTTTTTGCTGTGGTGCATTGGTGCATGTGCCTGTTGGCAGCCGTTACAAGATGGATTCTCAGTTGGTTAAGGCAGGCATCTTGGGCTATGATACCATGAGATACTGCATCTACAACCTTGCCATACGCATGATCATCCACAACCGTGACGTGGTCTTTCAAGAGGACGTGAAGGGTTAGACTGTCGCAAAGGAGGACAGTGGTGCTGTGTGTTGGTGGTGGTGATTACAGCAATGACGAGGAGGTGGAGGCAGCTGAGACATAGAAGGAGCTAGCAACTGAGTCACATGAGGAGGAGCAGCAATGCAACACACAGAAGCTCTCACGGCAGTCCTCATGCCTCAACAAGGATGCAAAGGATAGCGGGGGGCAGCTACGACATTCCAAGGGGCTCGTAAAGAAGCAGATGCAGCAAGGGGACCGGCTGAACCTGCACACCGCTCCACCACCAAAAGGAACCTCAGACTTTGAGCTCCTCTTTTTCACCATTCCCGATGACCCAACCACCTTCACAAAAGCCATGCGCAGTGCCAAAGTGACAGATTGGCGTGCCGCAGCAGATGAGGAGTATAATGCACTCATGAAGAACAGTGAATAGACCCTTGAGAAACCTCAACACGGCAGCCAAGTGATTGGATGCCGGTGGATCTTCCAACGCAAGCGTTGTGCAAATGGTAAGGTACTCATGTACAAAGCACTGCTTGTTGCACATGGATACGCAAAAACTGAATCTGTGGTTTACAACAAAACACTCGCACCTGTTACAGATGTCCCATCCATCCAAGTGATCCTCCCTCTTGCTACTGTTATGGAGTGGGAGATACACCAAATGGATGTGATGTGTGCATTTCTGAATGTTGATTTCAAGGAGGATGAGTACATAGAGAAGCTGGAGGGGTATGTGTTGGATGGAAAGGTTGATTTGGAATGCAAGCTTTTGAAGGCCCTCTGTGGAAAGAAGCAATCAATGCGAGCATGGTACCACAAGATTGATGAGCAGCTAGCTGGCCTTGGTTTTGTGCCAACAAAGCTGACCATGTACGAGGCAAGCCGTGTTATCATCTTGCTCTACATTGATGATATGCTCATTGCCTCTCGATCAAAGTCTCTCTTGGACGATGTGAAGCAGTCAATTACAGCCAGGTTCTATAGAAAAGACATGGAAGAGCTCAGCTACTACCTTGGCCTTTAGGTCAAGCACAACCAACAGTAGCAGATCTTGGAGTTGTTGCAGAGCACGTATGTGAGCGACATCTTCAGGCATGTCAACATGGCAAGAGCGTGCAAAGCTGCAAGACCAGTGGAAGTGGGAGCAAAGCTAAACATGATGTAGAATCCCTAAAGCACACAAGAGAGAAACCGCATGGAAGTAGTGCCACACCAAGCAGCGGTTGGGTGTCTCATGTAGTCAGCACGCACCTTGTTATGAGCCAAGCAGTGGGAGTCCTCAACAAGTTTTGTATGATTTTGAGTGTGTCGCATTGGGAGGCACTTAAGTGCATGTTGCACTACCTTGATATTAGTAGCAGCCTTTGCATTACCTTCAATGACAGCAACAGCTCCATCCTCATTGGCTACAATGATGCAGATTAGGGAGGTGACTTAGACACAAGAAGGTCGACCAGTGGATTTTTGTTTCTGCTGGATGGAGGTGTTATCAGTTGGAGGAGCAAGAAGCAAGAGTGTGTCGCCCTCTCCTCCACCAAAACCAAGAACATTGCCCCGAGTAAATCAGCAAAGGAATCTGTACGGCTGTGTGAGCTGCTAGCAAGCCTTGGGAAGCAGCAGACCGCAGCGACCACCATCTAATGCGACAGCATGAGCACAATCGCTCCGACCAAGAACACAGAGTTTCATGCCCACACCAAGCACATCAACCTGCGATACCACTTCATCCATGAGCTTGTGGCAAAGCAGGTGGTGCAGATCAAGTTATGCACTTTAAGCATGATATTGGAAGACTTCCTAAAGAAGCCGCTAGTAGTGCACAACTTTCAGCAGCTGAGGGGACAGTGCAGAATTGTGTGATTTTTACCCTACCAAAGTGGGAGACTACTGCATAAGAAGGTGTCAGAAAATGACAGAAATAGGTTGCTTTAGAAAAATCACTTGGCAATACAAACACACAAAGGATTGTTCACATGTTTCATTGCACTTTATGAAACCAAACTCGGATTCTGTTTGCATGAGATGCAATTTTATGATGTTTGGAGGTCATGGGTCTGGTTGAGGTGACGGTTAGTACTCCCAAAGACCAATGTGGCCAGGATTATTGGTCAGGGAGGCAGAGAGCAGCCTTCAGTGCCAAAAGACGTCTGGAATTCCTTGAAAGAACTCCATGACTATTACATGTGCATGTGGTGGAGAAGGAAGTTTCCTTGCATGTGAATGTGATTACCGCTCATCCCGCTAGCTTTAGTGTGTGTTAGAAAGGGGGACTTTGATGATGTGTAGTTTGGTGCTCCCTTGGCCAAATGTGGCATATAAGGGCTTTCTAAGAATATTCAATGATGTAATTTCTCACTCAATAGTCAATTCAGACATTTGCATTCTCTGCATACCAGTATTTGCTTCTATAACTTCTTCATGTGCAACCTGCAACTCACTCCCACAAATAGTTAGCTCTCCCTGGGTAGCTCTTGGTGGTCATGATCACCTCCCCAAGGGCTTTCCCAGTTTCTATCACTCGACCAATGCATAATGGATGGAAGTGGGAAGAAAATTAGAGAAATTAGAAGGAAATGGCATGAAATTGTTGTAGAGGGTGGCTACCAGGTTCACCCAAGGTGTGGAGAACCACCTTTTTTGGGTTACATAGTAACCTTATTGCAATCACTTTTTTAACGCTTCTGTTTTCTTGAGGCTTGCTCGTTCCGTGCATAGACCAACAAGACAATCAACGACATCATCCTGGTAAGCTAAGAGAAACAAGGTTTTATGATGGTTTGATGAGGAGTAAAATTTGTGTTGAATTGAAAGTGAGTTCTTCATCACAAAAATGTGTTACTACTCTACTTTTATGTGCGTATCAATGTATGAATTTTTTTCCCCCGAATTATGTCATCATGAAAGTTGCCAATTTAGGTATAAGTATATAGTGTATGTGAAGTGTACACATGCGTGTTAACTATCCGTGTAAATTTTGGGTGACAAAGTGTCTTTATTGTAAACGTTTTTGCTTTTCAGGGTTTAGCTTCTTGTAGCGTAATCTTAAAGTGAGTACGATTGTACAAATCTGTCTATTATTGCACGTGTTAGACATGAAGTTGAAAGAAGAGGTAGGAATAAATGGCGTATTTGATATGTTCCAATGTATACTATTTGTGGATGTTTATCTTGTGAATACTTCTTTGTGGCATTTAGTTTCTGACACTTGCATCCTTGGTCATAAATGTAACTATTCACAAAGGATCTTCATTGTGTATGTGTACATTGTAATTGTGGCTACCGCAGGATGAACGTCTTCCCCAATGTGGCAATAAGAATCTTATGCTGGCATACAAACTTTGGTACACACTTTACGATGGTACCAGTTTTACGATGGCATAGTGGTCATTATGTTTATCATGTCGATACAAAACTGTGCTTATAGAGCACTAAACTGCAACAATGTATTTGCTGTAGTGTATTTGTGTGTCTATGTGCTTGATATGTCTAATATTCTTTCAGTTTTAGTACGCTACTTGTGTGTAGTATGACTAGATTAAATCATAATGGGTTATGACTAAAATGCCAATATGCATCTAACGTAGTGATTTAAGTGTGTCTATATGCTTCATTTTTCTAATATGCTTATAATGCTAACATGCTACCCATGTCTAGTGTGGCTAGATAACATCCCATAGGGTTATGACTAAATTCCAATATGCAAGTAACCTAGTTGTCTAAGTGTGTCTTAATAGACACACTTAGACCCATGTTGACATTATCAAGAGATGGTATGTGGTTGGTGTGTTCTGCAATGATGTGCGAATGAGAGTGAATGAGAAATGGCTATCACAAACTATACTCACTTTACTCTACGTAGCTAGACTCAACAACACACCAAACCGACCACAACATATCCTGCATGCCTATATGACGAAACACATCTACAGCCATCGTTGCTTCAATAATGTAGTGCATCAAGTGTGGACTGAATAGACACCCACTCAAACCACGACGGCGTGGTTGGTTCTTCAAAGGGGTCCCTTCCAGAACCGTGGGGTGGCTGTGGCCAGTCAGGATTCCCAGTGTACCCCAACACCACATGCTAGGGACTCTATACAGGTCACTAGAGCTTGATGACATCCTATGTTATGTATGTCAACGACAAAAGTGGTACACATATGGTTTGGATTTGTGCATGAATTGAGTCGACACAGATAGGTTGGGTCAACAAATGTGTCAATTGGGTCATGTCCAGAGATGGTAGTCATGTTGAAATTGTCAAGAGATGGTCTTTAGTTTACGTGGTTTGAAATGATGTGCAGGTGAGAGTGAATGAGAAATGGCTATCACAAAGTAGACTCACATTACAATACGAAGCTAGACCCTACTACACACCAAACTGACCATGACGTATCCTGCATGCCTAGACGGCAAAACACATCAACGGCCATCGGTGCTTCAACAATGTAGCGCATCTAGTGTGGACTTAACCAACACCCACTCAAACCACGACGACATGGTTGGTTCTTCAGAGGGGCCTCCTTCCGGAACTGCGGGGTGGCTATGGCCGGTCAGGATTCCCAATGTACCCCAACAACACATGCTAGCCACTCTATTCAGGTCACTGGAACTTGACAACATCCTATGTTATGTATGTCAACAACAAAAGTGATACACATATGGTTTGCATGTGCGCATGGATCGAGTCGACAGAGATCGGTTGGGTTACCAAGTATGTCAACTGGGTCAAGTCCACAATTGGTAATCATATTGATATTGTCAAGAGGTGGTCTATGGTTGGTGTGGTTTGCAATCATGTGCAAGTGGGAGTGACTGAGAAATGGCTATCACAAACTATACTCACTTTACTCTATGTAGCTAGACTAAACAACACACCAAACCGACCACGGCGTATCCTGCAAGCCTAGACAAGACACACATCAACGGCCATTGGTGCTTCAACAATGCAGTGCATCTAGTGGGAAATGAACTGAAAACCACTTAAACCATGACGTTGTGGTTCGTTCTTCAAAGGGTCCCCCTTCCGGAACCGCGGGATGGCTATGGCCAGTCAGGATTCCCAATGTACCCCAACACCACATGCTAGGGACTCTATACAGGTCACTAGAACTTGACAACATCCAGATTTATGTATGTCAACAAAAAAAGTGGTACACATATGGTTTGGATGTGTGCATGGATTGCGTTGACACAGATAGGACGGGTCATCAAACATGTGAATCGGGTCATGTCCAAAGGTTGTAATCATGTTGACGCTGTCAAGAGATGGTCTGTGGTTGGTTTTGTTTGCAATGATGTGCAAGTGGGAGTGAATGAGAAATGGCTATCACAAAATAGACTCAATTTAATCTACGTAGTTAGACCGAATGACACACCAAACTGACCATGATGTATTCGCATGCCTACACGACAAAACACATCAACGGCCATCGGCGCTTGAACAATGCAGTCCATCTAGTGTGGACTGAACCGACAACCACTCAAAACATGATGACGTGGTTGGTTGTTCAAAGGAGCCCCTTTCCGGAACCGCGGGGTGGCTATGGCCAGCCAGGATTCCCAATGTACCCCAACACCACATTCTAGGGACTGTATACTGGTCATTGGAACTTGATGACATCTTATGTTATGTATGTCAACGACAAAAGTGGTACACATATGGTTTGGATGTGTACATGGATCCCGTCGACGCAAAGAGGTTGGGTCATCAAATATGTCAATTGGGTCATGTCCAAAGTTGGTAATCATGTTGACATTGTCAAGAGATGGTCTGTTCTTGGTGTGGTTTGTAATGATGTGTAAGTGAGAGTGAATGAGAAATGACTATCACAAAGTAAAATCATATTACTCTACTTAGCTAGACTCAAGGACACACCAAACTAACCACGACGTACCCTGCATTCCTAGACGACGAAACACATCAACGGCCATTAGAGCTTCAACAATGCAGTGCATGTAGTGTGGACTGAACCGACACCCTCTCAAACCACGAAGTTGTGGTTGGTCCTTCAAAGGAGCCCCCTTCCAGAACCGCGGGATGGCTATGGCCAGTGAGGATTCCTAATGTACCGCAACAGCACATGCTAGTGACTCTATACAGGTCACTTGAACTTGACGACATCCAATGTAATGTATGTCAACGACAAAAGGGGTACACATATGGTTTGGATGTGTGCATGGATCGAGTCACCACAGGTAGGTTTGGTCATGAAATATGTCAATTGGTTCATGTCCAAAGTTGGTAATCATGTTGACATTGTCAAGAGATGGTCTGTGGTTGGTGTGGTTTGTAATGATATGAACCTGGGAGTGAATGAGAAATGGTTATCACAAACTAGAATCACTTTACTCTACATAGTTAGACCCAACGCCACACCAAACTGACCGCAACGTATTCGCATGCCTAGACGACGAAACACATCAACGGCCATCAGTGCTTCAACAATGCAGTGCATCTAGTGTAGACTGAACCGACATTCACTCAAACCACAAAGACGTGGTTGGTTCTTCAAAGAGGCCCCCTTCTAGAACCGCGGGGTGGCTATGGCCAATCAGGATTCCTAATGTACCCCAATAGCACATGCTAGGGACTCTATACAGGTAAATGGAACTTGACAACATCTTATGTTATGTATGTCAACGACAAAAGTGATACACATATGGTTTGGATGTGTGCATGGATGGAGTTGACATAGATAGGTTAGGTCATCAAATATGTCAATTGGGTCATGTCCAAAGTTGGTAGTCATGTTGACATTGTCAAGAGATGGTCTGTGGTTGGTGTAGTTTGCAATGACGTGCAAGTGAGGGTGAATGAGAAATGGCTATCACAAAGTAGACTCACATAAATCTACGTAGCTAGACTCAACAACACACCAAACTGACCACGACGTATCCTGCATGCCTAGACAACAAAACACATCAGCGACCCTTGGTGATTTAACAATGCAAGGCATCTAGTGTGGACTGAACCGACACCCTCACAAACCACGCTTTGTGGTTGGTTCAAAGGGGCCCCCTTCCAAAACCGCGGGGTGGCTATGGCCAGTCAGGCCAGTGAGGATTGCCAATGTACCCCAACACCACATGCTAGTGACTCTATACTGGTCACTGGAACTTGACGACATCCGATGTTATGTATGTCAATGACAAAAGTGGTACACATTTGGTTTGGATGTGTGCATGGATCGAGTTGACATAGATAGGTTGGGTCATCAAATGTTTCAATTGGGTCATGTCCAATGTTGGTTATCATGTTGACATTGTCAAGAGATGGTCTGTGGTTGGTGTGGATAGCAATGATGTACAAGTGGGAGTGAATGAGAAATGGTTTTCACAAACTAGACTCACCTTATTCTACGTAGTTGGACCCAATGACAGACCAAAGTGACCACGACGTATCTTGCATGCCTAGACAACGAAACATATCAAAGGCCATCAATGCTTCAACAATGCAGTGCATCTAGTGTGGACTGAATGGACACCCACTCAAACCAGGACGTTATGGTTGGTTCTACAAAGGGGCCCCCTTCCGGAACCGCGGGGTTGCTATGGCCAGTCAAAAATCCTAATGTACCCCAGCACCACATCCTAGGCACTCTACACAGGTCACAGGAACTTGATGACATCCTATGTTATGTATGTCAACGAGAAAAGTGGTACACATATGGTTTGCATGTGTGCATGGATCGAGTTAACACAGGTAGGTTGCGTCATCAAACATGTCAATTGGGTCATGTCCAAAGTTGGTAATCATGTTTAAGTTTTCAGGAAGTGGTCTGTGGTTGGTGTGGTTTGCAATGATGTGCAAGTGGGAGTGAATGAGAAATGGCTATCACAAACTAGACTCACTTTACTCTAGGTAGTTAGACCCAACGACACACCAAACTGACCACGACGTATTTGCATACCCGGATGATGAAACACATCAACGGCCATCGGTACTTCAACAATGCAGTGCATCTAGTGTGCACTGAACAGACACCCACTCACACCACAACAATGTGGTTGGTTCTTCAAAGGGGCCCCCTTCCGGAACCACGGGGTGGCTATGGCCAGTCAAGATTCCCAATGTACCTCAATACCACATGCTAGGGACTCTATACAGGTCACTAGAGCTTGACGACATCCAATGTAATGTATGTCAACGACAAAAGTGGTACAATTTTGGTTTGGATTTGTGCATGGATTGATTTGACACAGATAGGTTGGGTCATCAAATATGTCAATTGGGTCATGTCCAAATTTGGTAATCATGTTACATTGTCAAGAGATGGTCTGTGGTTCGTGTGGTTTGCAATGATGTGCAAGTTGGAGTGAATGAGAAACGGCTATCACAAACTAGACTCACTTTACTCTACGTACTTAGACCCAACCACCCCCCAAAGGGACCATGACGTATTCGCATGCCTAGACGACGAAACAAATCAACAGCCATCGGTGTTTCAACAATGTAGTTCATCTAGTGTGGACTGAACCAACACCCACTTAAACCACGACGACGTGGTTGGTTCTGTAATGAGGCCCCCTTCCGGAACGGCAGGGTGGCTATGGCCAGTGAGGATTGCCAATGTACCCCAACACCACATGCTAGTGGCTTTATACAGGTCACTGGAACTTGACGACATCCGATGCTATGTATGTCAACGACAAAAGTGATATACCTATGGTTTGCATGTGTGCATGGATCAAGTCAACACAGATAGGTTGGGTCACTTAATATGTCAATTGGGTCATGTCCAAAGTTGGTAATCATATTGACATTGCCAAGAGGTGGTCTGTGGTTGGTGTGGTTTGCAATGATGTGCAAGTGGGAGTGAATAAGAAATGGCTATCACAAACTATACTTACTTTACTCTATGTAGCTAGACTCAACAACACACCAAACCAACCACGATGTATGCTGCATGCCTAGAAAACAAAGCACATCAACGGCCATCATTTCTTCAACAATGCAGTGCATCTAGTGTGGACTGAACCGACACCCACTCAAACCACGACGATGTGGTTGGTTCTTCAAAGGGGCCCCCTTTTGGAACCGCGGGGTGGCTATGGCCAGTCAGGATTCCGAATGTACCCCAACACCTCATGCTAGTAACGCTATCCAGGTCAGTGGAACTTGACAACATCCGATATTATGTGTGTCAACAAAAAAGGTGGTACACATTTGGTTTGGATGTGTGCATGGATTGAGTTGACATAGATAGGCTGGGTCATCAAACATGTTGATTGGGTCATGTCCAAAGTTGGTGATTATGTTCAAATTGTCAAGAGAAGGTCAGTGGTTGGTGTGGTTTGCAATGATGTGCAAGTGGGAGTGAATGAGAAATGGCTATCACAAACTAGACTCACTTTACTCCATGTAGTTAGACCTAACAACACACCAAAATGACCACGACGTATTCGCATGCCTAGATGAAAAAACACATCAACGGCCATCGGTACTTCAACAATGCACTGCACCTATTGTGGACTGAACCAACACCCACTCAAACCACGACGACGTGGTTGGTTCTTCAAAGGGGCCCCCTTCCGGAACCGCGGGGTGGCTATGGCCAGTCAGGATTCCCAATGTACCCCAACACCACATGCTAGTGACTTATAGGTCACAGGAACTTGACGACATCCAATGTTGTGGATGTCAACGACAAAAGTGGTTCACAGATGCAATGCATGTGTGCATACATCGATGAACAACAGATTGGTTAGGTCATCAACCTTGTCAATTGCGACACGTTGGAAATTTGTAATAATGCATAATGGACTGTAGACAAAGTTGCCTTGGTATGGTGTGCAATGATTTGCAAGTTGACTGTTGCAGTTCTTGTTGCCAATGAAAGACTTTAATCATCTGCACATGTAGCTTCTTGTGGCCAATGAAAGACTTCCATCATGTTGATCCGCTGGTATAGCGCCCACGTGAAAGTGGGCAGTAACCTTTATGGTAGCTTGAATGTAGTTGAGATTGTTGATAACTCTTCAAAGTGGTTGGTCACTTGGAACACAGTGGGTCATTGAAACAGTGTGTTGTAAAGATATGATATAGATTTCAGTTTTAGTTCAAGAGTGGTCTCCATCTAGAGGTTGTCCAGTTGAAGATGTAACTCGTAAAGTGTGAAAAGAGACCAAGGGAAATATGATGAATCGTCAGAAATGTTGTAATCATTGTCTGCATCTGGAAAAGGTTCAAAAGGGTAGCCATCAAGGACTGGCTTCAGTTGGAAAATATCACCAACAAACAGAATGTTTACACCGCCGAATGCCGAATTTTTTCCTTTCACTTCTCGCATCCGCCTGTCCAGAAAATGCATGATACGTCGTCCAACCATTGACACTTCATCCACAATGATGAACCTCACTGACCCCAACTGACAGACCAGTGACTGCCTTGATTCAGAAGACAGAGGTGTATACAAGGCTTTTTTACATGTCAGTTTCAAGACGTGACGTATAGAAAAACCATCAATGTTGAACGCAGCAACACCTGTTGGTGCTAGTTTTAGCACTTTCAATATCGTATGGTCACTGTTTGGGGCAGCATTGTAGAAACGTAATAGACGCTCGTACAAATCATGTATCACATGCAACACCAACACCAGCACCACTGGATAAAATGACGCGGACTGGCTCTTTTCCTGTGCGAACCCTGTCCATAATGTCATCAACAAATGCACGTTGCTCTACGTTCAGTTTGGAATTCATTGTGAAAACTTTGTCTTCACATTTAGCTTTGTCGGCAAACATGTGACAACCAACATGCTCATATTTCACTCCCAGTTCCTCGTCTGTTTTTTTTTGCATTCTGATTGCACATTGATTGGTGTCTTCATTCATTGCTTCATGTGATGTCTGCAGGGAAGACTCAAATTCTCTCAAAACCTTCTCCCATTTGGATGATTTGGGTGAATAATCTTCCATCTTCTGTCTTATCTCATCTTGTTTTTCAATTAACATTTTATTAACCCTTTCAGGTGTTAGTTCATCTTCCTTCAGAAAGGACACAAAAAAGAAAGCTTTTCCTCGTTTGTAGTGGTAGTCATCCCTCTCTGCTTGGTAGTTGACGAATCTGATTGTTTTAGAAGATTTTCAAGGTGTATAGTTTCCAACTAAATCAAGATATTTTTTTGTGACCCAAACATGTGGCCTGTGTTTGATGCTGCCATTTGCGGTGCAGGAAATGTCGATTGTATGTCATTAGTCTCATCACAGAATTCCTCTTCTCTCTCATTTGGTTCAAAGTCTTCCTTTGAAACAGGTCTTGTTTTCTTGTAGCTGTACTTAGACATAAGGTCAGAAAAACATGTTGTTTCAAGTTCCATTGGTCTCCTCTCATATTTTGTAATTGCAGCGTACTGGATGAACACATCTTCTGATGCAGGATCAAGTTTGTCAAGTTCTTTCTTTAGCTTACCAACAAGTATTTTTTTTTCTCGTGGGCTAGAATTCACAAAAACAAAACTGCGACTGGAAAACCTCAATGGCATTCCTGTCATCAAGGTCACTGCTTTCTGTGCACTGACCTCCTGATCGTGGATTAGCGACCCTCCAACCTTCCTGATTAGTGTTTGAATCTTTTCCTTGCGCTCTTTTATTTTTTTCCATGCATCAGTGATGGATGATCACTGATCTCAATGTCCTGCTCATTAACCTGTTCCTTTTGCACATGTATGATACAATATAGCTTGCCACATCATATGGATGAATACACATTTGTATGTCCATGTTTGCCTTCCAAGCTTTCAATACAACAGAGTTGAATGGGTTCACATTTTGGTGCATTGGTTTCTGTTTTCACAGAAGTGTTGCCTTCTTCAAGGACGAACGAATGGCCATAATGTATTCGCCTTTGGAAATTTCACACAGTTGGAGGAACTGTTTGTAGTCAATGTTGTCAGATATGGATCTGAGAGTTCTGATCATTTTTTAAAACGTCAATTTGTGTTGTTTCCTCTCTTGCTCAGATGTCTTTTCGTCAAGAGGAAGAAGTATGAAGGTAGCTGATATTGGTGGATGCGGAAATCCAAACGCACAGGTTTTGGAACCTTTCTTTTTTCTGCAACAGAAAGTGCACTTGTGTGTTTGTAAAATTAGAAGATCGTTGGGAATTTCATCCAGCTCTGTTGTAATGTACTGGTCAACAAATTGAAGGGGAGTTTGCCTCCACATCTGTAGCGTCTTTCACCCATAGCAACACACGACAGTGGGGACTACCACGATGTTGAAATTCCACAACACCAAAAAAGTCTTCAACTTTGCCAACAGGGCCATCTTTTGTCAGGATGATTTTTTTTTAAACTTTTGCGACGATGATGAAAACATCGTGATGGTGTGATCGGATCATTTGCAACAAGTTTTCCTTTGTCTTGATATGATAGCGCATTGATCTCTGACTTTGACAACTTTTTCCCATTCAGCATGGAGAGAATACCCAATAATTCTGGCCAGCGAGTGTCTGCCAAACTCAAAAGAGAGAAAAAAAAATGTTGGATTCTTTTTTTTTTTTTTTTGGGTTGCAGAAAGGCAAAGAGATCCTTTTTGTTGTCTTCCCAATATAAGATTGACCTACGCATCTTTTTTAACTCATTGTAAATCATATTGTTTTCCAGTAATTGCGCTCTCTCTTCAGGATTTTGAAGATATCCTGCTGTGATCCTTTTTTGCATTAATTGTCGCGCGCGTAGTGATGCGATGTCACGGATTGCTAGCATCTGGCAGACATAAAACTTGAAAAACATGTTATCATGATGAAGTGCAAATCTACTATCTTCATTGAATAGCTCCCACTTGACAACTCTTCGATACAGCACTGACAAGTTGGATCCTGTTTGGAAAAAGTTAGTGTTACATCCACCTTTCTTTTTAGGCCACCAAACAAACTTCGGAAACACATTTCTTCAATGTCATTGTGGAACAGAACATATGTTGGTATCTTTCCTTCACATGGCGCCATAACAAGGTGACCACCTGGAATTCTTTGTATGACTGGTTGTGTAAAGTACATGGTCTGTTCGAGATGTTCATCTTCAAAATCTTCAAAGAGGTTATCATCATTATTTCCTGCTTTGTCGTTGTTTCTCTTGCTATCTTTTTGGTTCGTAGATTGTGAATGTCATGTTGTCAGCTCAGATACAATGTTTTCCACCTCAACTGTTGTCATTTCAATACCCAGTTTGTGGTAAATGGGTGACTTGTGGACCAGATGCTGCAAGGTATTGATGATGATGCCTGGTCTTACACTGTCAGACCAGGCTGATGTCTGGAATGAAATTTTGCGTTTCAGTGCAAGACATGTGGTTTTTGTCATTGATAGTGGACCAGGTAACTTTGTCACCAACTCAACAACGTCCAGAGGAACTGTCGTTATCCCTCCCCTTAGCTCTTTTTGGCGACCATGCCGCAGTATTTCAATCTTCATGAACGGAATGTAAGGGCAAACTAACCTCTCTTTGAGGAAGGAGAGGCTACAAAGGTCATGGGGGACATCATTCATGCTGAAAACTTGTTTATGACTGAATGGAGGAAGAGCTCCTCGTTTCATGTAGGAATCACATAGAGGACACACATTCTTGGTAGCAACACTCGTGTCATTGTAGACAGATAGTTGATTAATGAAAAACAGCATGGAACAGGAACAAGGAAAACATGGTCCATCCATTGAGTCCTTTATTAATGCATCAACATTGATCGCTCTCACAGTTGAAAAAGGAGGTGGTGCTTGATGTTTCTGGACCAAGGCATCAAATAATATGTTTCGAATGACTGCTCCCTCTTGTATGAACAGGTTTTGAAACTTGAAAACTTTTTTCTTGTAACGGAATGTGGGTCCACAGTACGTGTACAGTAAGTATTCACGCACTACTACGGCAGCCACTGGATTGATGAATCCATAACACTGTTTGGACACAAAAATGCACTTGTATTTGACTGAATTGTTTTGCTTAACCTCATAAACACCAACATATTTCTTTCTCTCATCCAGACAGCATTCTTTGTACCTTCTCTGAACGTCTTGTTCAATGTTTTCGTAGACAGGTGCTTTTGGACACTTTCTTTGCCGTTTAGGATGTGGGTCATGAGGATCAGTTATGTTTTCAGTGGATGTGGAAACAACTCTCACAACATCAGCAGGATTGGATTGCATGCGTGTTGTTCTGTTTGAATGAGTAGAAAAGGAGAACACACTGTTATTGCTTAGCACATCCAACAAAAGACTAGTAAAACGCCCAGTCTTACCCTTCGGTTGAGGGACCAATTTTGGTGCTTCCATGTGTGTGTGCTTGGTCTCTTTACATTCAGTCTTTACTTCCTTTGACGATGCAAACTGAACAACTGACCCACAGTCAGACTTCACATTTACATGTTCCTCACCTTGTATCATCTGGCTCATTGACACCTGTGTAGCATTCACCACTCTGCTCATGTCACTAGCTGTTGGATTGAATTCATGTTGAGAAAATGTCTGAGGGACCACTGCTGATCCATACAGTGTCCCCTCAGATTTTGATTCTAAAACCTCAAAGTTTCTGTTTGTGAACTTCAGATGAAAGGGTGGCAAACATACATTCTTTGAAAGAAATACATTGTGGAAACATTCCTTGTTATTTTTCCAGACGAAAAAGGTCTTGCTGTACAAATGTGCAGCGAACAGAATTTCATCAAAGGAACCCCATGTGCCCTTTGTACACATGTACCGTATATACATGTCTGAAGTTGGAAAACTTTGGGAATGAGCCGTACACAAAGCTTCACGAAATGTAGAAAAACTGGAGGCTATAAACATTACCAGTTCTCTACAAACTTGGGCATGTTTAGCCTCAGTTCCGTGTAAGCAGAATGAGAGCGCGCGGAACAAACAGTTTCCATCTCCAATTATGGAGCGTAGAATCATGCGACATGGCAAACCGAACAAAGAGGGAGATAAGTTTCTCATTGAAAAAGGAGAAGTCAATGCTTAACCGTCATGCACATCATTGGACAGATGAGTGCGACCACAGCATACTATAGAAATACAATCATCATCAACACATGACCATTGTTGCTCATCAAGAAGGCCCAAAAAAAAACGTTTGTGCATCAAACGACATTTTCACTCCGGATTTCTTTTAAGGAAAGTTTGGTCAAAGATGTTCGGAAAATGAATGAATTTCTAGTTTGACTCTCAGCCAGGTAGTCAAAGTGAAGATCACTTATCATCACATGCATGTTATTCGTGCATGTAACTCCCTGACCAACTACACACACACACACACACACACACACACACACACACACACATACACACACACACACACACACACACACACACACACACACACACACACACACACAC
>SZWC01009803.1:29840-91238 GCA_023375785.1 Penium margaritaceum
TGTAGGTTGAGGTTGGCTCCAGTGGAGCCACTACAAGCAGAAGCTTTAGCAAAGCTCTGCAAGTATAAAAGCCTATACCTTGCATGCATCCATTTATAGTTCTTGCCTTTGAGACTCCTCACAGAGTGTCCAACCAAAGGTAGACACTAAAGACCAACATGCGGACTTCGTGAGGTTGCAAACCAAACGAACCTAAAGTGTGGATCCCTCGTTCGAGGGTGATATGTTATCTTGGTTGCAATACCAAGAGCGGTTGGTGGCCTCCCATGTCGGGACCCGTTTTCTAGACCGTTGCTATCCGGCGCATTGACAAAAATTACCTATGGTAAACTTCGTCGCAAAGCTACAGAGACAACCGGCTTCTCGTTGCACGTCGCAGTCCTCCAGGCGCAACCAGCGGGGACTCCGGCACCAAGGCACGGTGAACCGAATGGATTTCCTGCGACGCACCTACCACATCTTAGGTTCGTTGCAAGTCGTCTGACCAGGCGGATATGGTCAGACGTGTAAAATGGACTTGATAACCCTTACCAGTGTATACAACACAAAACAGGTCAAAAACGTCTTGAGAAAAAATTTCGACATTCATAAACCACACGCTAATGTCCATCCATACACAACCCCAAATCGATTTCACCTGCACACTACGCTTGTAATAGAGGCTGAGTCTTGGACCATAGCATTGGTGGTATTGCTTTGGGTCATCGACCAGATTTAAGTTTGTAAACGCAGGATATCCGGTTAACGCGTTCGTATGAGTTGCTTCATATTGTACTACGGACAATGGCAGTACAGAACAATATTGTTGCCAGGTTACTGGTGTAGTGTCCCCATGTAAATTGTCCAATAACAATGAGGATATTCTGCGCAATCGATGGTCATGTTGGTGGCCAAATCTGACCGACTTTGTCAACATCTGGATGAGAACGATATACGATAATCGTACTTGGATCAAAGCAACTGATGCGGTCACCGTGGATGAACATATCCAAGGGAAGACAGTTTTGGCAACTGTTAGACAAATCAGCAAGATGTTGTCAACGTGGTACTGTATTCATTCCTTGACAATCCAAATCTTTATGCGTCCTCATTTAGCCAGGTGCTTTTGACTCTTTCCACTGATTATAATCGGTGCGTAGTATGTCCAAAACATATGACGTGACTCCGATACTCACTTTAAAATTGATCCAGTGGCAGAACTGCGGATTGCAACAACAGAATAACGGGACCCTAGTGTGATAATCCCTTCATCCATGAGGTGGACTTTGACGCCAAATACGTGGCATGCCACGGTGTCAGATTTTATGGTAGAATCATGCGACCACTCATAGGCGCCGAAAACATCGGCCATACTCCGTTAAGTTTTTGCCAACTGGATGAACGGGTGCCATTGATGCCATGGCATACGATTCCCAGAAACGCAGGTATACACCAATCGCAGTCCGCCGAACACGTTTGACAGCCACCATCCGTCGCGAACGATGCGCATTGTACACACAGATTGCGTTTGTCAAATGGACTCCCGTTGAGGCTGAACCATTCACATTATGAACTGGTGTAGTTTAGGGGTTCGCAGTTTCATCACCGTCTTCATTCAGGCAGCGATAACTTTACATGTGGGGGGCGATACGGCCTTCTTGGGTTGGATATCATGTTAAGCGAGGCTCGTACCAGGAGCAGCAATGACCACCAATCAATGAATCAATGGCGTGAATGTTGGGGTAGCCATTGTCCAATCTGAGACCATTAAACTGTCAATACATCTTTTTGAAAACACAAACTATGAAACGTAACACGAATAAGTAATGGTTTGTAAGCTCTTTCATTTTGCGATCACCATTTAACACTATAACATGCCGACTCGGAAAATCCATGCTGTACAATACACCAACTTTTTCTCGGGCAGCAATTGTGATTTCTCCGGGCAGTAGTGTTTGTTACCCAAAGATCCAAACTATAACTTGTTGCCAGGATGGGACACCATAACACGTACAGCTCGGATGACCCGACCGGCAAGAGAACTCCGACAGCCGCAACCCCCGTCGTCAGGGACTCCAGCCATCTTTGGCCTGGAGTCTCCCACGGCCAAGTCTTGGGACACACAAGAACTGCGGGTGTCTGTTGTAACATGATGCCACTCCAAGAACGCACTCTGAGTAGTCGAATCACGCTACGATACTACTGGAAACGCCCCCATAACATCGGTGACCGCAGAGGCAAACGGCGGTAACCAGCAGCAACGACGTTTGAAATCGGCAATAATCACTGCGACAACCACGGCGGCACTTGCAGCGGCAATTGGCAACCACAACGGCAATCAGCAGCAACCACAACGGCAGACAGCAGCACCCACAATGGCATTCGACAGAGATCACAGCGGCAGTCAGCAGCACACACAGCGGCAACCACAGCAGTAAGCACAGCAATAACTACAGCGTCAATCAGCAGCACGATGACATAGAACGGCAATCGGTGCAATGTGCGCAGTCTCTGTCAACAACAGCGGCAATCAGAATGATGAACTACGAACGTGGTGTCTGGCGATGGCAACAATTGCCATGGAAAAGGTACTGGAGCAACTGAGAAACTTGATTGTTAGAATAGCATTTCTGTTGACTACTTGTCTCATTTTAAGCATCTCACGATCCATGTAACCAGCGTCAAAGAATTCAATCTAACTTTCAGGTATACCTCCTCCCTCATCCGTGTATGATCCTGATCTTATTCTTCTTGACAGGCCTGCAATAAAGAAATATGTGGAGACATGGTAGATGCACATCATCGAGTACATCAGCAAGGTTGAAAACATCCAAACATGAACTGTCAGCAATGTATCACAGGGTATGTGCATCATGTTTTCATATAGGAGACATGTCATTTTGTTTGACTCCATACAAATTCACTTTGTCACCTCACTCTTCTTATTGATCAAAGGGAATTCACATCACTCTCGATTTCCCTTCATTGTTCCTTTGCAGATTCTGCACACAGGATGGAAAAAGGATGAAGAGGATGTTGCACCTTGGGACGTCATCGTTGCAGCATCGGCAATCTACTACTTTCGATGTGACAAGTACAGTGAAATGATGGCCACGCGGGGCCACTCACTGGATCGGAGTCATGCCCAGTTCTGGTACAACTTGTGCAATAAACAGTCGTCACATGGATTTTGCAAGAATGATTCATTCCTGTGCATGGTGGCAGGGACAGTACTTGCAGATCTCAAGGTCAGACAACTGGCATTTTGATCAGGGCGTGGCTAATGGGAATATTGCCTTGTTGACCGTGATCACTGGCAGATGTTCTTGGACATCATGAAGAAGCCTTCATCTATATGATGACATGGAGATATGATGTTAAACATTGTTACTTTGAATGTTGTACTACATACTCTCATTTGAAAGTGCTTCATCTGTTTACAGACATGTGTCACCATGGTTAACCACAATTCTGACATTGTGTACTTTATAAATCTGACGTATGCAAATTTTTTATCATTTTTAATGTTACAAAGTGCAAACCAATGTACACTTGACATGTCAGCTTTTGATTACTGTCTTGTACTACCTGCCTTGCTTTATTCTTCATCTACAACATGGAAATGTTGCTTTGTATCCAGATATCCTACTTTACCTGATGACTACTTTACATCATATGCTTTGTGTTTCTCAGGTCAGGTCTACACATGCATACTCCACTGATGGTTTCACACAAAGGTTTTCAACATCCATTCTACATCACTCATGACAAAGCACATACAGTTACATGCATAGTACAAGTGTTTGCTCGCAGAAACCAGAAATTCAACACAGACATATCACTTGCTATACTCGTACACCTGCCTTGTTTCTTATGTTTGTTTCATTTATGAAAATGAGGCTGTGATGTGCTCTACACTGGTGAAATTGTCTTATCAATGTTTTACCATATGGACCTTACCAATGTACAAAACATATGGTAAAGACCTTTGTGATTTTACAAAAATAGTCAACCACATAGACAACAGTAAACTGTAACCAGCTAAAGAACAATCATCGTACAATGCAAGTGGAAACTGGAACAACAACAAACCATGACATGATTTGATCATGCCATTGACATCAACATACAGTTCATCACTACATTCAACCATGCATAGCAGTGTTTAACAGTAACAAAATGTCATACTTGTCAACGCATACAACATATGGAAGGTAGCTGGTGCATTGCAGAACCATAACATGGCACACTACCTCTTCCTTTCTTCCCATCACCATCCCTTCCCTCGTAATCATCCTCCTTTTCATCCATCTCCTCATCCTTTGCATCTCCTTTGGCCCTTTCCTTGTCGATCACCAAGTTGTTGAACTTCTGTGGATAGGAACGCTTCAACTGTTTGACCCGTGTCCGATACCTTGATGCACCCGCCCACCAGTCCATGAAGCTGACGGGGTTTGCCTTCACTCGGTCATCTTTATTGGAGCTATTATTTGCCAAAATTTGCTCATACTGTAAAAGTGTGACTTGGCCAAGGCTTCACGGACCGCCTCTGCGACTTGACCGATCCGTGGCTGGAATTTGTGAGCAGCATCCACCGCTTGCTCACTAATGCTCCTTGCCCAAAAAAGGTATGATGGAGAGGGAAACTTTGTGTTACCTTCCTTTTTCCACTTCAAATCACAGAAACTAGGCTCCCACACAAAGCCACGCATCCATGTGCTAGTGGACCACCTTTTATCTTCAAAACGGCGCCACAGACCTGCTGGTTGGTTGCCAGTGAAGCCTCCTTGCCGCTGCCGCCACAACACTGCCCCGTATTGCGCAATTCTGTCCACCAGCATTTCCAAATCCAAAGGTCACACAGATCTGCCTTCAAACCCATAGTAAAGATATGCATGAAAAGCACTTCCCATCTTCAGAGCTCGTCCTCCATATGCAGCATACAAGCGGATCTTGACCTCAAGCTTCACTTGGCGCAGTGGACCGTTTTTAAACCATTCCTCACGAGGTCCATCTCTCAGCAAGTGCCGCATTGCTTTGCTTTGCAAACTGCATGCACCGTTGTAAGATAAAAAGACCAACACATATTTTTCTTACGACGGTAAGTACACAAAAACATGTACATTACAAACATGCAATTTACAGTGCAATAGTGCTACAGTCCATTAGTGCTGAAGTATATTAGAGCTACAGTGCATTGGTGATGCAGTGCACTACCCCAAGACAATATGGTACAACAACATAAAAATGAAACATCCAGACATTCAATTCCAACCCTGCTTCACCATCAACAAATTGCACCCACTCACGGTCCAATGCCCTCAGCAGGTTCCTCGTTTGGCATTGTTGGTCCAGACCCACTCAAGCAGTGACCTGAAAAACAGCAGAGGAACGCAAGACACTGCATGCATACTTAACTTAACACCACACGTTTCCATCCGGTCTCACTTGCAGAACAGTTCACATCATGGACAGGATACCTACAACAAAAAACCAGCGATCACTTTGCTGACCCGTACCTTGCATGCGTGCGCAATCCTCATCTTCCCAAGTCTCCGCCATTTGTGCTTCCAACCTTGCGCCGGATTGCAGATGGCCGTCAATGTCCACGTGATGCTCTCTTTCAGATTGCACCTGTTGATACGCTCGCTCCCTTTGAGTTTCCAGCCGTATCTCTTCACGAGTTACAACTGCCAGCACATCGATCTTGGCAATTTCAGGACCATCACCAGCATCAGGATCATCTCCCAACACTTGTGCTATACAACCAGATGGTCGATCTTGTCCGCTACTCCACCATTCTTCTCTCTTTTTTTCTTTTTTTTTTGGTTTTTAAGATGGTACAGGCAGAAAATCCCTCCCACCGGGCTCCCTTCCAGAAGCTGCTACCTTGGTGACTGTTTGATCCGCTCCGTTTGGGTCCGATTTGGCGTCTTTGTGTTCGGCGGCCGAGGTTCCATCCTAGATGGGTTTGCCTCAGTCACGTCATTCTCCACCATTCTTCTCTCAGCCTGGACCGCATGATTGGATCACCAGGAGGCAGCGGCTCCTTTTCTGGTGGAATGGTGAACAGATTTCCTCCAATATTTATAACTGTGTTACAGTCACTAGCTGCACCACCCTTTGCATCATCCATAACTTCTCTTGCCACAAGTACATCGACAGCACCAGCCAACTCTTCATATTGCCTTGGATCTCGTCCTATCAATACAAGGCACTCCCTGTGGAACTCTTTCAACTTCTAGGACGGAGTCACCAAACTCGGAAACGGTGTTGCTTTGACGGCATCCTCCACAAGTTGGTTCATCACAGCTGATCCTAGTATAATGTGTGGCCAATGCTGTACATGGCCAAAATCAGGACCTTCAATTCCAAGCCCTGCTTCCATTGTGGGTACATCCAACTCACAGTAGGTGAGACCTTGTCCAACAGCCACAGCATGGGTCCTCGCCGCATTCCACTCTGAAAATCGGGAAAACGTGTCTCCATGATCATGTTCAATCAGTTGATACAAACGTGCCCTCTCCAGTGGGGGCATTGCAGCAACTTGCTGCAATGTCAGACCTTCAGGTGGAGTCTCAAATGGCTCCCGTCGAGCAACCGATCGTTCTTCCCTTACACGACGTGCTTCCGCAATTGCTGTATCGAGCTCCTCTGCATACTTCCTGTCTGCCGCAATCTGCAATGATTGTTGCTCGGCTGCAGTTAAACATTTACAACTTCCTCTTGCATACCAATCACTCGGGCCAGCTTCATTTGGAAGAGGACGTCTTCCCTCACTGCCGTCATCCGGAACCTTCTCTTTGCCCTTATCTCTTGCCATTGCTGTCGGATTTTCAGTTCCACAGCTACAGGAGAGGGCGAACGTGGTGTTGATACCTCTGACTTACGAGGGTCACTCTCACCCGAGTTCTCAGCTGACTCCATTCCACACACACACTTCTGACACTAAGGGAGGAAGACAGACACGTTCCTTCACACACCACACAGCTGCTTTATGACACAAGGACCACCAGAAACAAGACTTGCAATGCAGGGTACCTACAAAACTATGACGAAAACATTCCTCGCTGACCACAGGTGCGGGTTGCCGCTCTTCAGACCAAGGCCTCCTTCATCAGCTTACATGGCTGGTCCAATGGATTGTAGGCCAAAGCACTTTGCTTACAAGGACAACCGATTGCTGATGTCAGTTGTCATTTCATTGACCTCATTGGTCATTCGGCTGTTGCACCTGCACGCGTTACAACATGATCTAGTTCACCCAGATTATAACCAATTACAACTCAACCAACTGTGTAGTTTACAATATACGGTACAATATCAATACCAGTATAACTTCACCTGTGCATAGACAACATTTTAGCAATACTGCCTCATATCATTACACTGTTTTTCTTCTTATCAATGTTTCCAAATATAGCATACCATGAACCCATGAGCCAACTCATCTTCACACCTCTTTTACAATGCAACCATCACACTAAAAGAGCAGATTGTAATGAGATAGCCCAACACTCACGCAACATATTCACCAACATACCTTTCATGTTACCTTCATGTACCATTCATACATGTATACGGTTCATGATTACTATGTAACCCGTTGCACAAGATGTGTGCAACTTTTTAACTTGTTTTCATCTTGAGGTCAGACTCAGGCTTTGCCGGCGGACGGGTTTGCCGGTCGGAAAGATCGTTGATCAACAAGCTTGTTACTCAATGAGCTCGTCAAAGGACAATCATGTCAACTGACGGCTCATCAGTTCAAGCTTCCTGGGAAGCTACGAGGCAGCTTCTCACCAAAAGTACTGGATCTAGCGGCTAGCGCAGCTTTGCGCATGCCCGAAGCCATTGGCGTCTGTCTCTGCCGCTGCCACCGCACGGCAATACCATTGCTGCTGCCATAGCTGCTTCTCCTGCTGCTGCTTTGTGCCGAGTGCTAATGTTGGTGCTGTTGCTCCTCTAACTGCTGCTGATGTTCCTGCCGTTATGTCCACAAGCTCCAGCACCTGCTCCTGGTGTTGCTTCTATTGGAGCTGTGAGCTTCAAGCACTGCCCCTGCGAGCTGGAACTACTGCTGCTTCCAGCTGCAGCTACTTTTGCTACCGTTACTGCACTGGTGCAAGCTGCAAAGGTGACTACTGCTGCAGCCCATAGTTGCAACTGTTGCTGCTGTTGAAGCTGCGGCTGAAGGCAACCGCAAGAGATGCAAGTGCTGACAGATCGGTAGATCTACAGCAGCTCCTGCTGTGGAAACTGCTGCTATAGCTGCTAAATGTGGCCTCTGTTGTTGCTGCCAGTCCATGATGCTGCTAAAAGCATGGGTTGCTGCTGTTGTGGTTGCTGCCACTGCTGTTGCTGCTGCTATGGCGGCTGAGAATGCCATCACTTAACAATGTCGCCGCCCAGATGGTAGCCACGAGGAAGGAAGCTGACAAGAAATTTTAGCAGTGTTCCGCCTCCAGCTCTGCCGGAAAAACTGCGTGTCATGAAACTTTAGCTCATGGCTGTCCCATTGCCGGGATCTGTACGCCCCACCCAACCCAAACCAGCCCAGCCCAGGTGTCTCTGCTGCTGCTGCTGCTGCTGCTGCTGCTGCTGCTGCTGCTGCTGTGTGCTCTTTTGTGGGGTGTAGCAGTGTAGTCTCTCTACTGCTCTGATACCATGAGGGAATGGAGGAACCCCCAAAGCAATGTTCAATGTGAGATGGTATGTTCCATAGAACTCAACCTGAAAAACGGTTCCTTAAAAGGTGGAGAGATGGTACAGAAGTTAGAGTTTCAAATTGAACAAACCAAGGGATACCTAATTCCAAGCTGAGCGTGCATCTGCGCATCGCTTCCACCAAGCCAGTGCAAATAATCACGTAATTACCTAGGAGACACATAGCAGTTTGCAAACAGGAAGCAGAAAGGACACGGAAACCATATGAGGTGTTCGGTTGTTTGAATGGCAATCCAAAAGATGCACCGCATGCACGAGGAAATTCTTGACACAGTGAAATGAATGAAGAGAAAATGCAGAACAATGGAGAGAACGACCCCATGTTTGGGCCACCAATAAAATTCCTGTCAGCACCAGAGAGCCAAAAAGGCAAGGCTGCAATTGGCGGTCTAGCCTTCGACCACCAAAGTGTGCCTGCAAGTAAGTGGTGTCAGGTCCAGAGGACACCAGGACAAACAAAACAGCAACTTACATCTTGTTCTGATGAGTTTGTGTAGATGTATTCCCAATACAGTGGTTTCTGGTCTGATCCTAGGAAAACTAACCCTGCTGCGTGTATCACCCACCATACTCCACAGTTGCTATGTAGGTTCCGGCCTTCACTGTTGCCAATCTTGTCCCGAATGCAATTCATTGAGACTGCTCAGATTGTGTGTTGGTGTGTGTATGTGTGTGTGTGTGTGTGTGTGTGTGTGTGTGTGTGTGTGTGTGTGTGTGTGTGTGTGTGTGTGTGTGTGCGTGCGTGCGTGCATGTGTGTGTGTGTGTGTGTGTGTGTGTGTGAGTGTGTATGTGTGTGTCTCCAAGCTGGATTCTTGTCATTTCACGCTTGAACTACTTACTATTACGTCAGTTTGCTGCGACAATGTTGCTCACTAAGAACAGCAAAACTACAAGGCTTCCATTCATAGCTCATTGGCAACCCAGCCTGAACCAGGCTGCAACACACTGATGCAATTCCACCAAAACTTAAACATTGTCCACGAGGGTTTGAGGTCATGCATGTATCTCTCCACATTCCACTACTCCCCCAGTTGTAAAGAACCTATAAAGACGAGCCTGCCATAACTGCAATTGCCATGGATTTCAGGCCATAATACCAAATTGAAATCAACTTTCTCTCAATTTTTAGAAAGGAATTCAATGGTACTAACATTCACCCAAAAAATTGTTGGTATGTCATTCACGGTGACCTTTAGACTTGTCGCCATGGCTCGCTTGGATCTTGGGACACTCGACAGCTGCTTGACAGCATCAGCACCAGCCCGCGTGCCCTCATGTGCTCTCTAGAGTTTTCTTGGTGACCACCTCCCGGAGTCCCTTTCCTCAATGGTGCTGTTCTTACTTGTTCACAATCCAGTTGTGTCAAGTTTCTGTTTCTGCACCTGGCGCTTCTTTCGGTTTGTCATTTGGACAACCAAGAAGCTTGTAGGCCTGTCAGGTTGCCTTTTTCTGTTATTGGAGCTTGCATGCAGGTTACTCTATTTTCTGACCATTTGGTTAGAGTTTCCCAATTAGTTGCGCGCCAATGGGTGAGAATAGATTCATACACCTGTATGTTATAGTTCTCACTCTAACTTCTACATTTCAAGGCATGTCTTTGAAATGTAGGGTCGAGCGCACACTCCCTACCAAAAGAAATACTTGTGGAGGAGAGGTAGTGAGTCTTGTCACACCCCTCAAACCCCAGGTGAACCCGGGTCTGGCCCACACAACCAGCTTCGTTGGTGGCCTATGGTTTTCCATTCCTTCCATTTTATTTTAATTTCCCTTCTATTTTTCATTTTTCTCATCCTTACCTACACGTGGTTGAGACCCGGGCAGCCATAGATTTTTCCTGTTGCCTCAGGAGAAAGTGCATCCCCATTTCACTCCCAGCCTCCTTGGTTGAGGCCTTCACATGTGGGAGTCTGACACCGTGTGGTGGGAGACCACCAAAGTCATATCTTTGCCGGTTCTGACGCCCGGTTGGGCGCCCGCGCCGACGTCCTTGGCAATGGCAATATCCCACCCGGGGTGGCATTGGCTTCTGCCCGTGTACTATCCTACCCTTTATGGGCCGTTTTCTCCATCCTACACCCCTCCATCGTGGCTCCAGCCAACAGCTCCATCTTTTTCTCCTCCACCGACTCAATCAAGGCAGGAGATACAGCATGGTCCGACCACTCCAGCCTTTGGCCCTTCCCTTCCTCGGTCTCTAGGTGCTCCCTCCAATGTGAGTTTGGCTCTCGAGTCCGGAGGTCACCGTTGTTCGTCGCATGGAGACCTTTGAGGCGTGTCAAGTGGTGGGGTTGGGTGGCCTGTGGAGTGGATTGAGCATTGGCAGTCGTTTACCATGCCGTGTCTTCTTACTAGTGACTTTTGGTCATGCGGAGCACTCTCCAACACTTGTTTGCAGTTTCACGTCGTGTCATGTGTCCGCTCCGTCTCCTGTATCGAGTGGCTTCTAGATCATCGATTCCAGGGCCACTCATCACATGACAGTGTCTTGTGCAACATTTGTCATGTTGGGGCCTGTCAATGAAATATGCTTTGTCAGTAGTGGCTCTGTCCAGATGCTTCCAGTTCAGGGCATTGGTATCATTCGTTTTGTTGGTCCATCGGGTGACTTCTTCTTGCCTGATGTTCTCTTTGTCCCTGCGTTTGAGGTCAGTTTGTTGTCTATCACTGCCTTGGATGATCAGGGCATGGACTTCGTTTCATCTTGTGGCAATGACACTGTTTCACTGCAATCATCTGGCCATCCTTTCCTTCGCAGTCTGCAATACAAAGAATTGTATCGTGTGTCCTTGTTTGCACCATCACATGCTGCAACTACTACAGCAGATATGCATGTTGCTCCCTTGCTCTTCCCTGCGCACACACGTTTGCTCCCTCACCACTTGTGACACATGCATACTGCCACCATTCATAGCCTCCTACGTCATCAGCCTACTATTGGTATCGACCCTGGCACATTCCGCGTGCCTTGCACTGCTGACTGCCTTGATTGCACATAAGGCAAGCTGCATTGGTTGTCCTATCCTCTGTCTGAATCTCGTATGCTGCAACCCCTTGCCCTTGTTCATGCGCACGTCATGGGCCCTCTTTCTGATGAACTTCTAGGATGTGTTGGTTGGTACGTCTTGTGTCTCACGGGTGACTTCTCACGTTTTTGCTGGATCTTTGTCTTTTGCTAGAGAAGCGATGTCGGGCCCACAATCAAGTCTTGGCTTGTCTAGGCTGAGTGTGCTTGCCAGTGTAAGCTGTTAAAATTTCACTCCGATCATGGTGGGGAGTTCATGGATCCTACAACTTGCTTCCTCTAGTCTCAAGGGGTGCATCTGGAGCTCTCTTCTCCATGCACACCACATAGAAATGGAGTGTCGGATAGTTGGGACCGCACTCTTGCTGACGGTGTTTGCACCCATCTTGTTGATTCTGGCCTCCCTCTATTCTTTGCCTTTGAGGCCATGTCTTATATGACATGGGTTTGGAACTGTGTTCTCCCCCAGTCCTCTGCCTTGTCATGTCATGACATTTTAGCGTTGGTACGGTCATCGCGTCGACCTTTGCCTCGCTCGTGTCTAGGGTGGAATTGCCTCAGTTTGGCTCCCTGAGGACCAACGTTATGGCAAGCTATCTCCTCAAGGTCATCTCTGTCCTTTCCTTGGCACCTCCTCTCAGTGCAAATCCTTTTGGGCTAGTGCTTTTAGTATCCTAAGTTTAGTCGGGTTGCTGAGTCTTGCGATGCTCTCTTCTTTTGAACACATTCTCTTGCGACATCGCTCGGTCGGTCCTGTTGCTTACACTCTTCTCTTGTCCAATGAGAGGTGGTACTTATGGATTACTCTTCAGTCTTGACTGCGCCCCATACCCTTCGTCGGCACCGCCGCCTGCATCGTCTCCTGTCACGTCTACATTGTAGCCTACGTATCTGTGTTATCACCTCATCCTCTCCTGTCACATTTGCATCTTCGTATGCGTCCTCACCTATCGCGTCTGCGTCGTTGACTGCATCATCTCCTGTCATACATGTCAATGCCTGCGTCATCTCCTACCGCATTTGTGTCATCTCCTATTACATCGTCACCTACGTTGCCGGCTGTAGTTCCATCGGCAACTGACCCAGTCGCACCCTCGTAGCCTCCCAACTCGTTGTTTGTTCGTGAACCAGGAGTTTGTCTGAGGATGTTGCAATCTGCAACTCACTATGCCCTGCCTGCCAGTCGTACACTCAGCTAGCCACTCTGGGCCCATGCAGTCAGTCCGTCCACTTCACAGTGGTGTCATTGACCCCACACAGCCGACTCCTATCTGTGGTCTTGACGCACTTGGCTTGGCGGCGGCTATGGTACAACTTGACACCACGCTTAGAGATTCCCTCATCGTTGATGATTTACACCTCGCCATGGTGGCAGCCGGGTCTACTCGGCCTCTGTCTCCCTCAGTCTCCACCACACTCATTGCGAGTGGCACCACGACACGTGTACCTGAACCAATCAAAACGCAACAAGCACGCTTGAAGCAAGCTATGGACGAGGAACTCGCTACGATTGAGGAGCATGGATTTCATGAGAAGGTGAAGCTCACGTCTGGTTGTAAGGCCATATCATCTCATTGGGTGTTTTGTAGGAAAGAGAGGTCAAAATGGATCAGTGGAATGGTACAAGACCTGTCTTACCACCGAGGGATTCTCCCAAGTATCTTTTGTGGACTTTGATACCACCTTTGCCCTTGTTGGCAAGTACACCATGGAAATACCTTGCCAAGTCATAGGGCACATCATAACTGGGAGCTCCACCAGATGGATGTGGATGATGTATTCTTGCATGGCGATCTCGAGGAAGAGATGTATCTCGTCCAACCACCAGAATTCAAGGACGGCACAGACAGGACCAGACGCCTCCAAAACGCCTTGCATGGCCTGAAGCAATCTACATGTTGTTGGAACTTCTAGAACTCCTCTACCTTGGAGTGGGGCAGGTATTACCATAGCACAATGGGCCCAGAACTATTTGTGAGTACCTCCTCTACACCCTTCATTGCTGTCCTGGTCTATGTGGAAAAACTCCTCATTGTATCCCCCGACTAGGTGCAAGTTTTCCAGGCTATGAATGGCCTCCTCCAGTCTGTGTACAGGATGAAGGACCTTGGTCCAGCTCATGTCTTCGTGAGAATGGAAATTGAGCGTGATCGCTTGCGTCGGACATTACATGTGCATCAAGGTGGTTATGTCTGGACACTGGGGGAGCGCTTTCCTCACCTCTTGGCCACAGTCCCCTCTACATCTACGCCTATGACACCCACTAGGCAAAGGCTCCTCACGTCAGCAGACCCAGATCGTCTGGGTGAGGTTGTCGATGTCACGATGTACCTGTGAGTCATTGGCTCCCTGATGTTCCTCGGGACCACGACACGTGCAGATGATGCCTTTGCTGTGAACTTCTTGTCGCAGTTCTCACACCATCCACACCAGCTCCATCTGGAGGCTGCTCTGCGCATGGTGCCGTATGTCATTTCTACCCCATGCCTAGGCCTGTGCTTTCGCGCATAGCCGTCTGTTGTTGTTGACAGATACACTGATAGCAATTAGGCCCATGATCGCGATGTGTGCAGCCAGTCCGGTTACATCTTTCTTGTCAGAGGCACAGCTATTTCATGGAAGAGTGGCAAGGAGGGTTGCATAGCATAGAGCTCGACTAAGGATGAGTATGGCGCCTTGGGGACTGGAGTCTATGAAAGCATCTTGTTGTGTCGTCTCATACACCTTACTGGATCTTACTTTTGTGCAATTTACATGTTTTTGTTCGCCCATGTGCTCACAAAATAATCGTAAAGTGGATGTAAAAATTCCTTCTAGAATTCAGACCCGGTTGATGAATTTCTGTCCAGCGTGCCTCGAATTTCATTTTGAAAACATTCGGGGTATCTTGACAAGTTACACCTCGCATTCCACGTGCTTCAGGGCTCACATTTTGCCCTGCACCATGTTTTGCGATCATCCGTTACATCGCGACAGGCAATCTTACTGCTTCAAAGCTCATGACGTCAAACGCTCGAACTTCACGAAGTGAAGTTTGTACGTTTGCGAGAGACTAGACTTGCATGGTGGGCGAAAGAAATCGCCCAAGTTTTTATCCCGTACAAGGTTGGGCGACCACCCCAGTAATGTGAAAAGACCATTTATTGGGTGAATGTGAACAGCATTTAGTTCGGTTTGGAAAAGTGAACGAAAATGAGGGACAGTACGGTAGCAGTTGCGCTAGCCCATTTGTTGCATTACCATCCGCTGCGACAATGAAAGTACGCACCGCATAGCAGAGCATGATGGCATGTGTCACACGCGCACCAAGCACATCAACATTGAGCATTGCTTTTTACGTGAGTATATTTCACATAGCAATGTCTCTTTTGTGGGTGTCGACACACAGCGGCGTGCAGACTTCCTTACAAAAGCGCTGTGCAGGGGAAAGTTCAAGTTTGTATTGCGCAATGTTGGACTCCTTCTGCCTGCTTCTTCTCTTGTGTGATTCCTATCTTGCTTTTGCTGCTTCCTCTCCTTGTCCACAGTTCTTGTATGGCTCTATCTCATGCCTTTTTTTGTGCGCTGCCGTTGCCATCGTATTGTGACCCTTGCTGACTCGTGGTGACTGGCGTCTGCGGGTCATGGGGGAGTGTTGATGTGTCAGTCACGCTGACTTTTGGACTCGTCGCCATGGCTTTCTGGTATTCCGGGACACTCAAAGGTTGCTTGACAGGATCAGCACCAACCGGCGCACCCTCGCGCGCTCTCCAGAGTTTTCTCGGTGACCACCTCCCAGGGTCCCTTTCCTCAATGGTGTTGTTCTTACTTGTTCATGATCCAATTACGTAGAGTTTCTGTTTCCGCACCTGGTGCTTCTTTCAGTTTGTCATTCGGACAACCGAGGAGCTTATGCGCCTGCCGGGTTCCCTTTTGCTGTTGGTTTGGAGCTTGCATGCAGGTTACTCAATTTTCTGACCGGTTGGTCATACCTGCTTGCTTAGTTGCACGCCAGTGGGTGAAACTAGATGCATACACTTGTCTGTTGTGTTTCTCACTCTAAATTCTACATTTCAAAGCATATCTTTGCCGTCTCTCCACCTTTGAGGGTACCGTCTTTCACGCTGTGTTCTATACAACATGCCCTATCACATTATTCAGGGGGTTCCTCTGATCCCTAAAAAAGGGAAATTTGTAATCTTTTTGTCTCATCTCCCGTTCCCTCTTGGGAAAAGTGGAAAGTTGAATTCGGCCCATTGTTCAAATCCTTGTACACAGTATTCTTGTGTCCGGCCTTGGAAAGTTGAACACCAAAGTTCCAGTCGTGAGTTGAGCAACTTTGCGGGGCGTCATCCAACTGCAGTCGTCAGCAGGCTCCCATCACATGTGCCACGTGTGCCACGTGTGACTCCTCTTCATGTACACATTCAAGATGAGCCTCGAAAGTGCATCCCATGTTTCAGAATAAGCATCATTCTCTCATACTACAGTATGGAGCACACTAGTGGAAACTTTGAATGTGATTATTTCATACACAGTTACAACAGCTTACTAATTCAGAGAGATGACAACTGAAAAACTTAGAGCATAAATCCCCGTCGCGACGCACGGCGGCTGACGCACGTTGCACTATCAATTTGTCAAAAAAAACGACCCAAAACCATTGTTTTCTTCCAGAACTATGTGCATTGGCATCCAATTACAACACCGTTTGAACCTAGACATGCATAATCTTGAGCTGGATGTTGCAACTAGTCACATACACAAGTTCGACATCAATCAATGACACACATAGAAAAAAACATAATTTGGGCTCAAGAACCAGTCCACTGAGAAAACTCAAGCGACTATAGAAAAACTCTAGAGCACTCCAACAAGCCCCCTGGACATGGTGGCAGCTGTCTTTTAGCAATTGGTGTGTGGAGTCACCACTCGCCAATGCTCCAGCACCAGTTGGGTCCGCATCAGGGATATGCACAAGCATGGACACAGCCGAGTGGTCACAGTAAGCTAGAGAAACAGACGGGGATGGTTCGCATCACATTACCAAGCACTCGCAATCATGTCACTGTTGGTTTGTCAGTCAAAAACGCAAGTGACCCCTTGACTCCTTCACTCACACACACACACACACACACACACACACACACACACACACACACACACACACACACACACACACACACACACATACACACACACACACACACACACACACACACACACTNGCACTCGCAATCATGTCACTGTTGGTTTGTCAGTCAAAAACGCAAGTGACCCCTTGACTCCTTCACTCACACACACACACACACACACACACACACAATTCCTGCAGGTCACTGATCAAAAAAGAAGCTATGGAGCCGTGCATCACTGGCGTTTCTGCCGGGTGCAAGATCAGTGGGCTCAACCATGCTCAACTCTGTTGGAGTGAATATCTTGCTCATCCAAACATTTGGTGATTAGCCTTGTATGGCTGAAAACTTGACAGAGCTCGTTAGAGATGCATACTCCACATACGCCCGTGGTCGATGTGGTTTATGGTTTTATGTACTTTGCATCTTGTGCTAGCTGTCTCGTTCTTGCCTGGGTTGCTGATCCTACGGGGCCACACGCTCAGTCACTCTGAGGTGTGAGAAACCACAGCGGAATTCTGGCCGACCGGTTTGGTTTGACCCCGGGGTGGCGGCTGGGCCCCACTTCGAGCTCTTTGAGTGGGTGGCCCGGTCAACCACGGCTAAGAGATCGCTAGTCACTTACTCTCGTCACTCTTGTTCTCGCTACTCAACCAAGTGTGCTTTCTCACCAACTTCTTGTCCCACCCGTTGCCATGGCTATTGTGTGTGTCAATCTTGCATGGTAGTGAAAGCATGCCGGCCTTCTGCCACTGCCTACTGGTATCAGAGCATGAGGGAGAGACACCTCCATTACACCGATCCTTGGTTGCTTGTCGTGCGGCACACACAACGTTCACGGCTGCACGATTGCGGCCGTGACACTCTTGATTCGTCCACGCCGCAAATTCACTGCCCGGCAGTTTAGCAATCTCTCGTCCTAGCTGATCTTTGCTCTTCACCCCACTGCGGCGCCTGCTCTCTCTCATCCAGGCTTTCCGCACCTCAGCAGCACCACAGCACTGCATGCCAGCATTCTCACGGCCCTGTAGCACTGTGACGTCCGGGCTTTCTTGCCACGGACAACCCCCTCTCAGCGGCACCACAGTCCCACAGGTCCAGAGTGTCAGAAAACGGCCCCCGGGTGGAGGCAGTTCCAACGTGGCCCGACGGGTCTACTGTGTGTTCACGGCTATGTTTTGTGTGGGTAGTTCTGAGTCTAAGCCTGAGCTTTCTGGTCGCCTCACTCTATGTTTCTGGGAGTTGAAGGCATTTGTGAGACAGTCACTTTTGCAAAGGGGATAACGCGATTCTGAATTAGTTTTTGAACATAGACATGATCTAAACACTTGTAGGGCTAGTAATGAGCTCTCCAACGCACCAAACCGTGCGCAATTTGGATCACCGTAGCTCCCGCTACGTCATCCGAAGCGCAGCACCCAAAATCAGCCGCTCAGTCGGCGGCGCGCACCACGTCGCCCGCCGAGGCGCCCTTGCACATCAAGGACCCATCAAAACACCACTCCGGAGGCGCAGATGTCCCTACGCATAGTGGCGGTGCCCCTCGCGCCTTTGAGGTCTGTTTAGATGACTTAATCATCGAGTTTGGTGATGGGGATTGATGTTGGTCGAAACCTGTTCGCGGACCTTCAGTCGGAATTTTGACAAAGTCCCCGAGTAACAAACTGTAATTCTGAGTTCCGGACTCCGAGCCAGGATTTTGGCCAAGTCCCTCAGTAACAAACTGCACTCCTGAAATCCGGCGGATCATCCACCGGACGCCTCGGCAGATCTTCCGGAGCAAAATCCCCAGATGGCATTTTGTTACTCGTTCCGGTCAATTATTCACCGGAAGTCGAACCGCGGGCGGCTCCCAGAACCGCCGCGCACACCCTCACTTTGGAAGCCTATATCTCCCTCGTTACTGGTTCGATTCCGGTGAAACAACTTCCACCGGATTCAACGACTCGTCAACTTTTAGGGGCAATCCTCCATTTTAGGATCCGAGCAATCCTTGAGTCACCATATTTGTCGACAAGGATTTTCCTCTCTCTGGCTGCTCGTCGGCGCCTCCCTACGCCGCACTTGGGCATGCAGAGGGGCAAATCTTCAACACAGAGCACCACATGCCTCTACACTCTCGCCTTGGCCAGCTGTGTCTCAAGCAGCTCAACAGTTTCGCAGGTTCGCTTTGCTGCTCCTCTGCTCTGCAACGCTTTGACACGGAGTCCTTCAGGGCTCGGTGACTCGCATTTCAGCAGCACAACTGTGCTGTTGGCCGCAGACTGTCTCTCAGTATGCCCTACTTCACATTCTCTCAACCAGCAGCAGCAGCAGCAGCCACTTCTGTGGCCTCATCTGCCACCCTGGCTGCACCACCGAACGCAGGACCCACTCCCACCTCTCCAAGGGCTCTGTGTGATCGCGCCCGCCTTGACGAACTGATCGGTTGTCACGAGGAGGAGGCGGAAATTGCGGCGTGGCTGCACCTCCGCTGCCGTTGTGACAGCCCTAGGTATCACCCCGGGGAAGACTACGATCCAGCAGACGAAGAGTCGCGCGAAGACGCTGCTGTGTACGCGGCGAACTGTCAGTCCGCCTCGGACTACTCTTCGACCGTGAAAAATGCGCCAACAACGGGGCTACCATGTGAGCAACATCGTCCCTCATCTCCGGTAAGATCCCTCGTTACCCGTAGAATGCGTCGGCAAAGTCAGTGTGCCGCTCAAGGTGCGGCAGCTCCAGCTATACCAACAACTCCAGCTGAGCAAGCCGAGGCCACCTCTCGTCGCGCTACATCCCCCGCTGCATCTCAGGCTGCCACTGTACAATCTGTATCTGACATTCTTACTGCCCTGGAAGCAGCACTTTTCTCCTGCACTTCCATTTCTTCCACGTTTGCTACTACAGCACGTGCTACGCATGCACCTGCCAGCACTGCTACTGGCAGGGCTGTTGAATCCTACACTGCTGCAGCCACTGGCCAGGGTCCTCTTGCAGCCGCTGTAGTCAACATAGCAATGCAGGTTGCAGCAACAGCTACCGCAGTCGCATCACCAGCTACCGCAGTCGCATCACCAGCAACCTCAGCCGCCACTGCTCTCTCCAGCGTTGTCGACTCGATCCAGACATCTATCTCTCAGTTGTCCTCTGCAGCTTCATTCTCAGTGTTTGGTCACCAAATTCGCGTCATGGTCACAGCTGCAGCTGCCGTCTCCACCGTCACAGGCGCTGCCCTTGTTGGAGTTGCCTGCCTCATCGTCACCACCTCATCTTCAGTGGCCGTCATTGCTGCCTTTGCGGCGTCTACACTACCACCACTGTTTGCTCTGCCGCGTTAGCATTGGTGAGCTTCCAGCTTCTTGCTGCTTGGGAATCTTTTTTTCTCTCTTCCTTTCCTCCTTGTGGCCGTGCTCTTGTGTTCCACACTGCTATGCAGCTCCACCTCGCCATTTGTCACCCTCTCACATTTCCCACACCCACTGGGGCAAGGGAAACTCTGCCAAACTTTTCTTAAGTCATTCGCACACACCATGCCCGTCGACGATGACCAGTATGCTGCTCTGCAGGAAGAACTGCCCAAAGAGCGTGCTGATCTTCAAGTAGCTCTTGCTACACAGTGCATTACAAAAGAATAGCTGCGCACAAAACAGGGTGATCAGGAGACTTTCGCCGACCACAATGCCAATATCGTGCTCAACCAATATTGCAGCCTGCATTGCGTGCTACACCTGCTACCTCAGCTGCTGCTGACATTGTTGGTGCATTCTCCACCTCTCCCGCTTCCGCATCCAACACCACTGGCTCTTCCACCTCTAACTCCCTTGCTGTTGCTACAGCAGCAGGCGCCACTGCAGCCAAAGCTCTCGCACAGCCCGCACAACGCAAACCTGACTTTGACTCAGTGCCACCTCATTTCACCTCTAACCTCTCTTTTGCTTGATGGGAGGTTCGTTTCAGTGCTTGGGCACAAGGTGAGAAGCTCTGGGAGTATTATCATGTGCCCAGCCCCGTTGTTAATCCTCCCTTTGTGCCCACTGACTCCGAGTCTGCGCGTGTTGTACGTGCTCTCATTCGCGCTAGACCCGATGATCTCACTGATGAGATATGGTCCTACAGCTCTAACGCTGCTTGTTATATGCTTGTTGACCCTGTTGGCGCCTACACTCTCATCAAGCGCCCCACCACTGTTACTGGACACGCTGCACAGAGTTTCCTCACAGTACAGCTCAACACACTCTCCATGCATGCAGACGAGACTGCGGATGCCTATTGGACCCGCAGCCTTCGTCTTCTGAAAGACCTTGGCAAAGCAGCACCTGGCCAACTACCTGTTGTTCTCTCTACTGTCGTCAAGGGATTCTCCCAGATTCCTGGCGTTGACTTTGACGAGACGTTTGCCCCTGTGGGATGTTACAACACAGCTCGAGCTCTTTTGAGCCTCGTCACCCAGCACGACTCGGAACTGGATCAGGTGGATGTCAACAATGCATTCTTGCATGGACACCTTCATGAGGAGATCTACATAATGCAACCTCGAGACTTCACGGATGGCACGAACAAGGTCTGGCAGCTGCGCAAAGCCCTCTACGAGCTCAAGCAGTCTCCTCGCTACAGGAACCTCAAGATCTCAGCCACCCTTAAGAAGGGTGGCTACCGTCGTAGCACTGTCCATCCGACGCTCTTTCTAAGTGCACCCTTCCAGCCCTTAGTGGCCATCTTGGTCTACGTGGATGACCTTCTTATTACATCACCTAGTCCCATCGGCGTGCAGTACGTGAAAGCTCTGTTGTAGTCCACCTACAAAATGAAGGACTTGGGTCCGGCTCGTGTGTTCCTGGGCATGGAGCTTGAGCAGGATTGTCAGCGCCAAAAATTGCACGTCCATCAAATCCCTACATTCGTAGCCTGGGGGAACGCTTCTCCTCCATGCTCACCGATACTCCCACTGCATCGACATCCATGACACCAGCTGGGCAGTGTTTGATGAAGTCACTCGACGTGACTCAGCTGGGGGAGACTTTCAAGGTCACCGATTACCTCAGTGTGATTGGATCTCTTATGTACCTTGCCACCACCACCAGAGCGGACATGGCCTTCGCGGTCAACTTCCTAGCTCAATTTTCCCAGCAACCTCGTCAGAAGCACCTCAAGGCTGTACTGTGTGTCGTCCGCTATGCACTATCTACTACGTGCGTAGGACTTAGTGGTGTGTGGGCTTTGGCCTGACACTCTCTTGAGGACAGCGAGGTTACTTGGGATGCGGCACAATGCTAGGATCGAGGTTATGCTGGTCGAGACCCGTGCACCTGGTGAGTTCTACCGGTGTGACGTGGAGACCCATTGCCCACATGTGTTATGTATGATCCATGCATGATGCGGTCGAGACCCGGACACCCGGAGAAATTTTCTGGGGTCACGAGGAGACCTTGTTTCTCTATCTCTCTTCCATGATGTTTGAAATGTAGGTGTGTGATTGATTTCTTGCATGGTCGAGACCCGGGCACTTGGTGGGGTGCACCATTGTCACGAGGAGATCCTATGATGTAGTATGCTTGATCAGTTCTCGCCATGATTGGTTTCTTGAGCCATCCTGTCTTGCCTCTTTCTTAGCCATTGCGGTGTTGATGGATGTGTTAGCCAGGGGGAGTGTTGGTGTGTGTGGCTTCCACCCGTCACGAGCCACGGCTGTGGCAGCTACGGGTGCACCCGGAGCTGATGGTAAGCAGCGGCCGCATTGGAGATCGTGACGACCCGACGGGACTCCGGATCGTCCAGAGACTTATCCTGTAGCTACGACGTGACAGGTGTGACACAGATGATGCATCTCTACAGCCTGACTGGCTGGTCTGCCGTTGGTGGAGTTTTCTCGGTGGTCAAGACCCATGCACTCGGTAGCCTCTACCGGTGCGATGAGGAGACCTGCAACTTTGTGTGTGCTTCTTGTCGTGGAAAGCACACGCTGACGTCTTGGTAGTGCACTCGTACATTTATGGGTGCCCTTAGTGCATTTTACAGTGCTCTAGAGCTTTCTCGGTGGACAGGCCATTTTGGCCGATTTCCTTGTTTTGCTTGCTATTCGTGTGTGGATGATGCAAACCCACCTTGTCTGGTTCTGTTGCATAGAGCTCACCATTCTGCAAATTTTGGTGTAGACAGCAGGGGATTTTGGAACCTGAGCAAAGACCTATGGCCAAACCTATGGTTTTAGGCCAGTTTGACGAAGTATGAAAATACCACCGCCCCTAGAGACTCTAGGCGGCCAACACCTATTTAGGCTGATTGTTGCTCAATTGTCATTCCTCTCTGCATGTGTTTTATTTATGGAAGCACATTTGACACTGTCTGCGTCGTCTAGCCAAACCCTTGCCGTATCGCATCCGACCTGTGCTAACGTTGCGAGCTGACTGAACGCTGACACCCAGTCAGTAAAAACATTCTAGGAAGCTTCCTAGCACGCTTGCCACTGGCTGGGCGTCCCCTCCCCACCTCCTCCCCACCTCCCCTCCTTCAGTGGATACCTCACCGAGTGATGCCACATTGCTTCTGCATGGTGATATGGCCGCCCTACACATGGAGGTCCGGAACCTCAAGCGCATGGTCTAGTAGCTCCTTGACCACGTGACTTCCGAGCGAGCTGCCACCCCACCGCAGGTGTCACCTCCCACTTCATCCTCATCTTCCTACCGATCCTGCATCCCTTCCTCTGACGATGCTAGTATACCAGATCTCTCGTCCACATCCGTCGCCCTCCGCTTCGTCTTGGAGGCTGTCGGCATCATACCGACGGACGGACCCTCAGCCCCTCGCCGTACCGCTTGTTCCTGCACTCATCCTGAGCGGCGGCAAGCTACTCGTCTTGCACGGCGTGCACATGCAGCACCATCAGATGCGGCTGTGGGAGCAGTCTCAGGTGACGAGACCCCCTCATCTCTTGTCCACGGGTTGGTCTGCAAAGTCCCCACAGCACCTGCTGAGGTGTCAGTCGTGGGGGGGATGGTTTTTCCGCTGACGACCGCGGCGGAGCTCGACATTGGTGAGGCAACTGCTCTACAGCACAGGATGGTTCAGGCGGATGACGCTACATAGCAGATTCAGCTAGCGGAGAGTTCGGCGGGAGGAGACGTTCGCCCTGATGGAGACTCTTCGTCAGAGGAGGATTGGTCTGAGATTGAGTCAGAGTCGGGGATGGAGATGGTGTTTGTTGATGGTGAAGCGTTCCCTCCGCGACATTCCACGCGTGAACTACAGACAGTTCTACCACATGGCTGGTTCCAACTCCACTCAACAGCAACTGGTGGAGCCTCTTACCCTATCTGAGGCAAGGGGGTACACCAATGCATCTGAATGGGAAAAGTCCATGGTAGCTGAGATCAATGCTCTTCTGGAACATAAGGTGTTTGAGCTGGTCCCATTCCCACCGGGCCGAAAGGCCATAGACGTGAAGTGGGTCTTCAAGCTCAAGAGAAACCTGGATGGCATGATCAAAGAATACAAAGCCAGGCTGGTGGCAAAGGGGTTCCATCAGATCCCAGGACAAGACTTCTCTGACACCTATGCCCTAGTGGGCAAGTATGGAACCGGCCGCGTGCTGTTGGGCGTGGCTGCACGTGAAGACTGGGAAATACGCCAAATGGATGTCAAGAACGCGTTTCTAAACGGTTCACTGGAGGAAGAATTGTATGTCAAACAACCAGAAGGGTTTGAGGATGGAACAGAACGTGTCTGGCTTTTGCTGAAAGCTCTTTACGGGCTAAAGCAAGCACCACAGTGTTGGAACAAAGAGATAAGTCGTACCCTAGAGTCGGGGGGGTTTAGTCAGAGTGTGTGTGATCCCTCTTGCTTCGAGCGCTGGGACAAAGGGGTACCTGTCGTGTTGCTGGTCTACATTAATGACTTACTACTTTTGTCCCCATCTCTCTCCCTCATCACAGACACAAAGGCACTGCTTACACGGCACTACAACATGACTGATCTGGGAGAGGCAAGAAATTCTCTAGGGATGACCATTATCAGATACAGAACTGCACGCACTCTCACTCTGCATCAAGGATGGTTTCTGGTACATCTCACCGCTCGCTTCCAGCATCTTGTACATCACCTTCCCCAACAGCACTCACGGATGAGTCCTGACGTGTACGCTCACCTACTGGATGCATGCACCACTGACTACGGCCCAGACTGTGACCCTACACTGTATTGACAGATCACAGGCAGCCTGTCTTACCTTGCATCCACGAAACGACCAGACATCTCATGTGCAGTCAATGTGCTGGCCCAGTTTGGTCAGCAACCTTGCAGCGCGCACCACAAAGCCTTGCTGAAACTGCTGGGCTGCGTGCTGGACACTGTTGGCTTTGGTTTGGTCTTTGCTCCCAACCCATGTCCCATGTTAGATGGTTTCTGTGACAGAGACTATGCGCGTGACCACAAGTCCCGTAGTCGTGGTGGGTATGTTTTTCGTGTGTGGGGTACAGTCGTGTCGTGGCGAAGTGCAAAACAGTCGTGTGTGGCGCGCGGTGTTGCAGAAGCAGAGTACATGGCACTGGGTGAAGCGGTGTGTGAGGGCATCTAGCTGGCACGACTGCTTGAGGAATTGGGTTTGAATGTGCACGCCGTACCCTTGCACAGCGACAGCTCTGCAGCACGCCGCATTGCTGAGAATGACGGTGTGTTACATCCACACACAAAGTACATTAGCGTTGATCATCATTTTTTCCGTGAGGCGGTTGAATCAGGATCCATTCAGGTCTGTCCCATCAGTGGTGATGCTCAACTGGCGGATTTCCTCACCAAAGCACTGCCCTCCACAGCACTGCACCTTCAAATCCATCAACTTGGCTGCACACAATCTGCATACTTGGCCAAGGGGGCTTGTTAACTCTCCCTGCACATATTTGCATGACACTGTGGTGGCCATGAGTGTGCAGGGCATGCTGATTCAGAGGACGGAGGCGACGCACAGTGAGCACGTGCGTCGGCGGTGACCACACGATCCACACTCCCATCCCCTCTCCTGTGCTCGCTTCCCTCTCGACAGCATCGCCCTAGCTCCACCCCCTTCACATAGGACCACCCCTGGACAGGGCCTTGATGACCTAGTTTAGTCCTGCCCTGTTGTGATACCTCTTGTATTTGCTTGTGCACGAAGACCTAGATGAGACCTCAAAGTCGAGGATGGATACTATTGACTAACATAGGTTGAGCTACATCTCAGATCCGGCCTAGGTCCGGTTTTTGGACCGTGCAGGGGTTTTTGCGCGCAGGAAAAGGGAGCGTCGGCGAGCTTCACTCGCCGATCGATGGGTGAGCTCAATCAGCGATTCTCACCCCGTAGGACTGCTCCTCGCTCCTGCTCCATACTTGTTACTCATTCGACGAAAATCCATGGCCGCTCTTTCCCCAACCCTAGCGCACTCCACACTTCACCAAACAAGGCGCAACAAGTTGCGTTAGGATTGTAGGAAGCTTCTTAACATTTTTGCGGATTTCCTTGTTTTTCTTCCTATTCGTGTGTGGATGATGCAAACCCACCTTGCGTGGGTCTGTTGCGTAGAGCTCACTGTTCTGCACGTTCTGGTGCAGACAGTGGGTGATTCTGAAACCTGAGCAGTGACCTATGGCCAAAACTGTCGTTTTAGGCGTGTTTGAGCAAGTACAAAAATACCGCCGCCCCTAGCGACTCTAGGCGGCCAGCAACTATTTAGGCTGATTGTTGCTCAGTTGTCATTCCTCTCTGCATGTGTTTTATTTACGGGAGCACAATTGACATTGTCCGTGTCGTCTAGCCAAACCCTTGTCGTTTCACGTCCGACTTGTGTTGACGCCGCGAGCTGACTGAACGCTGATTCCCAGTCAGTGGCAAGCTTGCTAGGAAGCTTCCTAGAATCTTTTCAGGACTATGCTACAGATGACAACCCTCTGTGGTGATTGATGGATACACAGACAGTGATTGGGCTCACGATACAGATGCACGTAGCGGCACTGGCTATATCTTTCTGATGGGTGGAACCGCTATCTCGTGGAAAAGCGGTAAGCAGGGTTGTGTTGCGCGTAGCGCCAGTGAGGTTGAGTATGTTGCCCTTGGCGCAGGTACGTGTGAGAGTGTCTAGCTTTCTCGCTTGCTTCAGTTGCTTCGCGTACCCATCCACTGCATCACATTGCGTTGGGACAATCAAAGCACCAAGGCGATTGCTGAGCATGATGGTATGCATCATTCACTCAAAAAACACATCAACATTCAGCATCACTTTGTACGTGAGCGCGTTGCTGCAGGAGAGGTCCAGGTTGTCTGGGTCGACACGCATCAGCAGCGTGCAAACTTTCTTACCAAAGTTGTGAGCAGTGGGATGTTCAAGGCAGCTTTGCATGCAACTGGCCTATTGCGTGCACGCGATGCTCTTGGCTGAATTGACACTTTTTGTCCGTCCCTTGTCTGTGTTCTTTCCTGTGGTACATGGACTGTTCGTCTATGGGTCATGGGGGAGTGTTGGTTTTCAGTCAAACACGCAAGTGACCTCTTGAATCCTTCACTCACTCACACACACACACACACACACACACACACACACACACACACACACACACACTGTTCCTGTAGGTGACTGGGCAAAACAGAAGCTATGGAGCCGTCCATCACTGGCGTCTCTTCCGGGTGCAAGATCAGTGGGCTCAACCATGCTCAACTCTGTTGGAGTGAATATCTTGCTGCTCCAAACATTTGGTGATCAGCCTTGTATGGCTGAAAACATGAAAGACCTCGTTAGAGATGCATGCTCCACATACACTTGTGGTCGATGTGGTTTATGGTTTTATGTACTTTGCATGTTGTGCTAGCTGTCTCGTTCGTGTCCAGGTTGCTGCTCCTACGGGGCCACACGCTCATTCAATCTAAGGTGTGAGAAACCACGGCGGACTTTTGGCCGACCGGTTTGGTTAATTGGAATTGGTTTAGGGCGTGCAGGCCCATGCAAAAATGAACATGAGCTCTGTGTGTGAGTGTGATGCAAGATGGCAAGAATTTGGCTAAGTCTGGAATGCTGAGCATAAAAGAACAAGGAGAGAATACAAATGAGCCCCTAGCGGGCTTAAGTAGGGGCGCCGGCAGCTAGCCGCACCAGGCCTCGTCACCCCCGCTGAATCCAAATGAGTCAGCGGGGAGAACACACTGCGTGCACCACTATGACAATAATGGTGATCTCCTCGAGGCACCGGAACAGCTCTCCAAGTGCCCGGGTCTCGACTGCCGAGAAAATAAGAGCAGTGCTAGAAAATCTCAAAATCAGCGTCCAGACATCCAAAACAGCTTTCCGAACATCAGAGACCCTACTACAATCATCGGATCTCCTCGTCGTACCGGTACAGTCCACCGGGTGTGCGGATCTCAACCCACCGAGAAAACTCTCCTACCTCCTGACAAGCCCACAGGGCTGTCGGAACGCATCCACCGCGTCTCGCCGGCGCTATCGTAGGTGCTGGAGAAGTCTCGGTGCATTCCGGAGGCGCGTCGTGCCCTCTACCATATACCGCCAACGTGGGTATATGGAGAATGCATGAACGTCAGTCGTGACGGGTGGAAGCCACACAAACCAACACTCCCCCTGGCTAACATAGCCGTCCACACGAGAACAAATGAACAAAGGTATGGAATAGCAACGTCTGCCAAACCACAATCTGCACCTTTCAGCCACACACACATTCATCTGTTACCCATCTAAGGTCTCCCTAGACACTGGCACATCCTACCAAGTGTTTGGGTCTCAACCATGAGAGGAGTGGTGCACACGTGCACAAACCAATGTAATGCACATCATACATATGTTGGACGACAAAATCATCTCCTCGTGACACTGGCGGTACCAGTGCCAACAGGTGTCTGTGTGCCGACCACAATAGCATCATCAATCAACAAATATGATCATAGAGAGTCTCCTTGGAACACGGCTGTACCTCACCACGTGTCCGGGTCTCGACCACTATGAGCAAACCAGCTCGCATGCACATGCCACACGTAGGATGGCCACACACCAAGACTCACGACCCCATGGTCTCCTCATGACACTGGTGCAACCGACCAAGTGTCCAAGTCTCGACCAACCAAGTGCGGCTATAGTATGCTCATAGCAGAGTATGGACCCCTCGCCATGCATCTCCCATAACTTCGCATCAGGTCGAGGTCCACACAACACTCCCCCTGGGCAAATGAGCCTGGTGGCGATGTCCTCGACGGAGATGCTGATGCCGTAGCTGAATAGATCCTGGGCGATGAATCATGTGGTCTCTGCATCATATAGAGATAGCTCCCCCTGTCATGTACGAGTCGGCTCCCTCCCTCAAAGTGGTGTCTCGGGCTATGACTCCTCACGTCGCAACTCCATCACCTGCAGTGTACCAGTCCTCGCGTGACAGCCAAGGGTCCCAACTGACAGTCTCTCCTGTCTTCTCTACCGCGATGCATCTGTGTACACCAAAGGAAAGGGAATGAACAAGCAGCACGCAAGTATGGATGAAGTGGTGGAGCTGACCTCTGAGGCAAGATAGAGCACCCTGAGGCACATGGGTGTGTCGCCGAAAGAGGAGAGCTAGAGAAACGAACCGGATCACCACTCATGGATGAAGATGATGATGGAGCACCTGATTCGGGTGGATGAAGGTGCGTGATGGCAGCCGCACAAGGACAAGCGATGATGGAGTCAACAGGTGTGACGATGGAGGAAACGAAAGGCACGCTCAGCTCTCCTATGGTAGTTTCTTCGTCGAATGTCATACTACGAGCTGCTACAAGATCTTCTCCAAGTATGGGTGTACCAGATGCTGGTGGCGGAAGGATCGTGCCGATAGTAGTGATGCTCCCCTCATAGAATCGCTCACGCACTAACATCATCTCCCACTACAGCATTACTACACGCTCCTACAGGTCGGCATAATCAGCTTCAGACATGTGGAGGTGGCCCAAGTCTGCCTCGCGTAGCATAAAATCTATCTCACTAGATGCTGCACATGCAGACTGCAGAACTCACAAGTACAGCTCTATTTGCATCTCTGCTGCTGAAGACGATGGAGCCGGTGCTGCTGCATCCTCTTGGGGGTGAACCAAACTTGCAATGAGCTGAGACGCTGGAACATCAGATGCAGCTGCAGGTGTCGCATCCACACCATAGCTCGTGTCAGTCATTCGAGGAGTGAACGGTCGCATGCCAAGAGAGAAGGAGAAGGAGGATTTGTCAGAGTCCATAGAGCATGTGGAAATGTCGTTCGTACAGGTACTATCACTCTCGGTGTCGATGTGATCGGAAGGGTCACCAACAGGTGAGACCAAGGGGGCAAAGCTCAGCTCCTGCTGACGAGGTGACTCCAAATGCATGTACGGATCTGCTCTAGTATCCTCGACTACCGCCATAGTGGACACAGGTGTGTAGGACTCCGGCTTGATAATGCCCGTCAAGGTGACCAACAAGCGCAGCTGGCGCTCACGCACTGTCTCACCGAGAAGGCTAGTTGCTGCCACCTGCTCGATAAAAGAGTGAAGACCACCATCCGACTCCGTCATGTGTGTCGTTGTTCCGTCCTATGCATGAGATATAGACTCTAGGAACACAGGCAACTCCTCATACTGAATCTGGTCCTCAGGTAGCGTAGATAACATGGTGGACATGCTGTGTCTGCTGCAACACATGTCCCAGTGAAATCTCTAAGAACTACTGCTCTCAAGAATGCCTCAACATCCAAAAGACCATCTCGCTGACTCTGCTCATGTACTTTGACCGCTACTGGGCTAGTGTGACCCTCGTGCGCCAACGCCACCAAAAATCTGTATGAGGCACCCCGATGCGCACGATACTCCTGTGCCACTGCTTGACCGCTACCGGTCAGAATCGTGAATGGCACCACACAGGCACAAGGTACTTGCACTCCTCCTGATGTAACCTACACCTGCAAAACGTCCGGCTCTTGTCCTAGCGTAGAGGTCGAACTCGATGACATATATGTCTCAAGCCCTACAACTACCGCCGGACTGGTGTGAGCCTGCTACACACACTCTCCCAAAAGTCCGGTAGACGCATCTCGATCAGTACGGGACTCCTATGCCGCCGCTGGGTCTCCACCGGTCGGAGCCGCGAGTGGCACCACCCGAGGATGCCGTGTCCGCGCTCCTCCTGATGTAACCTGCTGCTGCGGAAGATCTAGATCCATCACGGATGTGGAAGTCAAGCTCAATGACATGCAAGTCTCCACCATGAACGCCATGTCGGGATTGGACTCCACGGCGTGTGTTCTCACCGTGTCATCCGAATCTGCCTGAGATAACGCTTGGGCACCACGGCACGGCGTGAGTACAAAACCTATTGCTGCGGTCAGAGCAAGCAATGCGCGGTAACCACACTCCCCCTCAATAGGGACAGCAACGGAAGCCGAGGAGGTAGAGGATGTATCAAAACTGGTGCACGCACGGTGTGCAGAGCACTGACGCCAAAGTCGCGGGCTCACTCAACTGGAAGGACTGCATGAGGACATGTCATTGCGAGGTGGTGTCGTGGTCGCAACAGAGTGGAGGATTGAAATGATGGTGGCAATCGGGGACTTGTCGGCAGGTGGAGCTACAGGGACACCATCGGATGAGGAAGGAGGATAGGATGAAGGAGATGAGATAAAGGAGGCCGTCGACGAACTAGGAGTAGAAGCACGCTCGATGAAAACGAGGTCACAAAGCCGCTGCACCATCTGCCTCAGGCCGTGGATATTGTCGAATATGGTCGCCAGAGGTCCAGCTATGGGATCTACCAATGCTAGCAGATCTGCATGTTGGTGGAGGATGCATGCGGGGACGAGGCTGAAGCCAAGGTGCATGCCAGCCGGGAGGGTGCGTCCAACAGCGACGCCAACCATGATGTCCATCACCATAGTAACAACAGGTAAATGTGCACGGTGCCTGCTCAGATGTCCGCGCACTCATCTCGTGCTCTAGACGATGGATAGGTACCGAGGGCACCTACTCCTGGTGGTAAACACCAAGCCATGGGAGAGGATGAGACCGGTAGGTGCTGACACTCCTAGAAGTCAGGACGTTCGGGTCAGCAAACGTGACCAGACGGGACAAGCTGCACTACCAAAGGACCCCCGGAGACTACAGTCTGACTAACTGCGGCTACTAATGCTGCTGCCACTAATAGAGCAAAGACTGCTCCAAGAATAGAAAGGGTGGCAGCTGCAGGTGTAGGTGCTACTCCAAGCGGTAGACGACCTAGCCCTGGGAGATGGAAAGACTCAAATCCACCGTTGGTCCTACGGAGACAAGTGCGCGCACCAATCCACAGGCCCCAGAAAGACGCCGGTCCACAACGCGTCTCGAAAAGGAAATTGCAGCCGACAACAGTCTGCTGTCAGCTGGGAAGGAGGGGAGTGGCAACGCAATTGCAAGTACCCCTCACTATGTAGTCATTGTAACTTCGCCCACCACTGCTATTGCTGCCACGAAAGTTGCTACTGCTGCGGCGGTAGTAGTTGTGCGATTTATTTTTCTTGCCCTTAGCCACCCCCCTTTTTTTCATTGCCCTCACCCGCCACCTTTTTATTCTCTATCTCGCTTTCCCCTCTTCTCGCCTTCACCCCCATAACTTCCCTTAGCCACCCCCCTAAACCCAAGGTCTCACCCACCACAGAAGCCTGACGCCGCCACTCGCCGTGGCGCCTTTCTTCACGTGCAAATTGCCTTTCCCATGGCGCATATCCCATTGCACATGGTGTGGGGGTCCCCTGCACCTTTTCCATGCACCCTACCCACTTTTGGGTCGCGTTTGGTGATGGAGTGTGACGAGATTCAAAACCTGTCCGCAGACCTGCAGTCGGAACAAAACGTACTTCTGAGTTTCGCACGCCGAGCCAGATTTTTGGCTAAGTGCCTCAGTAACAACCTACACTACTGGATCCGGTGGATGATCCACCTGATCAGGCGGATCATCCACCGGATGCCTCGGCAGGCTATCGGAGCATTTTCTCCAAAAGGTGTTTTTGTTACTCGGTCTGGTCGATTATCGACCGGATTTCGAGTCGCAGCCGGCTCCCAGAGCCGCTGCGCATACCCCAACTTTGGAAGGTCATATCTCCCTCGATACTTGTCCGATTCCGGCAAAACAACTTCTACCGGATTCAGCGACTCGTTAACTTTCAGGGGCAATCATCCATTTTAGGATCTGAGCAATCTTTGAGTCACCAAATCCGCCGGAGCGGCGTTTCCACTTTATGGCAGCTTGTCGGCGCCTCCCGGCACCGCACTTGGGCATGCGGAGGGGCAATTTTTCAACACTTGCTTGGGGGGCAGCAGCTGCAGCGGCAGGTGCAGCTGTTGTGGTTGCTGCTGCTGCTGCTTCTGCTTCTGCTGCTGCTTCTGCTAGTGCTACTACTGCTCTGTTGCTGCTCTACACAGCAGCTGCTACTGCTGCTTGATGTTGCCGCCGCTGCTAATGTTGCTGCTTGCTGCTTCCGCCGCTACCGCTTGCAACTGTCGTCGCTCCTGCTGTCGCTGTACGCTGTTGCTGCTGCCGTCGACGCCTCTTACTGCTGCCGTCATTGTTGCTTGCTATTGCACACTGCTGTTGCTGCCACCGTTGCTATAGCGGATGCTGCTGCTGGTATGTGCTACTGCTGCTGCTGCTGCCGCCGTTGCTGCTTGCTGCTATGTGTCACTGTTGCTACCGCCGCTACTACAACAGCCGCTGCTACTACTGTTGCCATCGTAGTCGCCAATGCTGCTATGCGCGGCTCACCACCCTTTTGGTGTTCACATGCAGTTGCTTTGTGCTCCCTCACACTACTGTCGGGGTGGTGCCATGTGGCACATTATCTTCGCGTTCCACCCACTGCTCTTACTTCTGCTACTCACACGCCCCCTTGTGCTCTGATATCAAATTGGAAATGTTTTAGGGCGTGCAGGCCCATGCAAAACGAACATGTGCTCTGTGTGTGAGTGCGATGCAAGACGACAAGAATTTGGCAAAGTCTGGAATGCTGAATATAAAAGGACAAGGACAGAGTACGAATGAGCCCCTAGCGGTGAGAAAATACAAGGAAGCTTCCTAACAACACTCCCGTTGACCAGGCATCAATGCTTGATCAAACAGTGACGACAGTCACAAGTCGTGCACGCAACGGAAAGAGTTTGGCTAGGGGGCACAAGGCAAAGTGTCTGAATGCTTCAATAGCATTTGCAAAGAGAAATGACAAATGACAGGTCCATGGCATAAATACCTGCCACGGCGCACAGCGGGTGTCGCATGCGGCGGTCCAAGAGCTGTCCTAAAACCGGCCCAAAACCACTCTTTTGGCCATAACTCTGCGCACACATGTCAGAATGCGATGCCGTCTGAACCTAGACATGCAAGATCACAAGACAAACGCTACGACTGGTCACATGCATGCATCCATCATCAGACGGTGGACACACAGTGCAAAAACATGCAAATCGGGCTCATGGCCAGTCCGCTGAAAAACTCCTGCATGCTGTAGAAAAAACAGCAGGAACTCCCGGCAGTGTCCGGGGCTCTGGAACGGTAGTCAGCCAGCTCCAAGCTGGTAGTCCGCCGCCAGTCGTCGCACCGGTGTCACCAGGGCCCGCCTCAGGGATCTGCATGAGTATGGACATGGCCGAGTGGTCACAGTAGACTTTACAAGAACGTCACAGCTCACAACACTCCCCCATGACCCGATGGTACGCATTTTCATACGCGTGCAGCACTGGGACGAGTACAATAGTGTGTGTAAAACAGATGGGACACGGTTACACATCCCACACTCAACCACTCTCAGGCATGGGGTGAAGCCCAACAGAACGAATGGCCACCAAGAACTTTCCACGAGCTAGTGCCTTCGTCAAGAAATCAGCACGCTGCATGTCGGTGCCAACGCACATGACAGAGATCACGTGTCGCTCCACCACATCACGCACAACGTGATGCTCAACCGCAATGTCCTTGGTGCGAGTGTGAAAGACACCGGAGTCCTCCGCAATGGCGAGAGCACTCTGGCTGTCGCAACGAAGCACAATGGCGGGTACTGACTGACCAAGCTCAAGAAATAGGCGTTGTAGCCATACCACTTTAGCAGCCCCTGTGCCCAAAGCAGTGTACTCTGTCTCCGACGAGCTACGTGTGATGCAGCCACGCTTACCGCTACGCCAAGACGGAGCAGTATTGCCAAGCAGGAACACGTAGCCAGTACGGCTGCGTCCATCTGAGCTCCAGGCCTAGTCACTGCCAGTATAGCCATCTAGGACCATCGAACACTGCAGACAAAAGTAGAGTCTGAGGTACAGCATGGAGACCACGTACCACACCACTCGCACAGCTGCGTAAGGGGTCTAGCAATTGGAGCCTACGAGAAATGAGCGAGGAGGTTGACAGCGAAAGCAATGTCAGGATGTGTGGTAGTGGCTAAGTACATAAGAGATCCGATAAGACAGAGGTACAAGGTCACATCCACTGTCTCCCCCAGCTGTGTGGGATCATCCACCTTCAAGGCATCCTGCCCATCAGGTACAAAAGGTGTGGAAGCGGTGAGCACTGCACCAAGGAGGTTGTTGAAACGCTCCCCCACGAACCGTGCGTATCGGGCCAAATGAAGCAACAATGTCCGACGTCTGCGATCTCACACGATCTCCATACCAAGAAACACCGATGCAAGACCAAGGTCCTTCATCCTCTAGGCAGTCTGAAGGACAGCCCTGGCGTCCTTCACAGCCTCCAGGGACGGAGACGTGATCAGAAGGTCATCGACATAGACCAGGATGGCGGTGAACCGCTTGGGTGTCGGTAGGATGGAGAGAGAGGGATTTGCCTCGCTTTGTGCATATCCCGCACGAGTTAAAGTACCGGTGATCTCCCAGTTCCAACACCGCAGAGACTGCTTGAGGCCGTACAAAGACTTGCGCAAGCGGCAGACCTTGTCATCATCCTCAAAGCCTAGTGGCTGAGCCACGTAAATCTCCTCATCCAGAGAGCCATGGAGGAACGCATTGTTCACGTCCATCTAGTGCAGTTCCTAGTCATACTGAGCCACTATAGCGAACAGAGCTTGAGCTGAGGTCATGCGGCCGACAAGGGCAAAACTGTCAGTGTAATCAACGCCCTCAATCTGAAAGAACCCCTTGACAACCAAGCGGGCCTTGTAGCATTCCAGTGAGCCATCCGGCTTCACTTTCTTGCAAAAGACCCACTTGACCTGAAGAGCCTTCCTCCTAAGCGGAAGGTCGACAAGCTCGTAGACTCTGCGCTCGCAGATAACGCGAAGCTCATCCTTACAGGCACCATGCCAAGCGTCCGCATCCTGTGATGAGAGAGCTTCCCTCAAGGTGCGCGTGTCAGACGCCATAGAGGGAGACCTCTGCGTAGCAAGGGCACACGCCTCGATACTAGGCCTGACGGCCATAAGATCAGCTGTTGCATCACAAGCGATATGGAACTCACGAGTGATGAGATCGTGCCCTACGGAGTACGCTGGATGTACCTCTGTGAGCTCAGTGCGGACACTCAGGCCTAGGGCCTTTGTGCTGGGGTCACCACTCGCGATGCTACAAGAGGGGTGCCTGGGTGCGGGGCCCGACGCTTGCTGAGCTCCGGAATCTAGTGGTTGAAGATGGCCACCGGACTCTCAGGATTAACCGGAGCTCGAGACGCACACCTCAGGCTCAGGGACAGGCACAACTACAGCTGGTGGGGACTTAGGCAAGGCAGGTGAAGCCGCGTGAGGAGATGCGTGTGTAGGGGACACGCGCCTGGGTGTGACAGCAGGAGCAGGCAAGTCTAGACCTGAGACAGAGGCAGGAGTGCCAGCAAGAGTAGATACAGGATTAGGCGAGACTGGACCAGACACAGAAACAAGAGTGCTAGCAGAAGCAGGTACTGGCACAGATGTAGGCACGGGAACAGAAGCAGGGACACCTGTGGGGCGTGAAACAAGCTGTACGGGTGAGGTCTCTGGACGGACGGCGATGATCGCCGGGTCATCAAGGGCCGGAGACCGAGAGGTGAAGGGGGCTCGAACGGACACAGCAGCCTGTTGAGAGGTGCTTACTGGCATAGAAGTGTCCCCCACCCGCCGAGAACCCTCATAGGTAGGAACATGTGTGGCGGAGAGTGACGTGATTGAAGTCAGGTCACGGTGGGTGAGAGACTCAAAAAACAACACGTTGCATGACTCAATGACGGGACGATGAGTAGGGTCCCAGAAGCGCAAGGCCTTCGACCGCGAGGAAATACCTACGAAGGCACATAAGCGGCCCCAAGGTGAGACCTTGGACCCTTGCCCGTCCTCGGTGAACCACACGGAAAGGCCAGGGATCCCCAGACGCAAGCAACACGAAGGTCATCACGGTGTCCAAACCAGAGCTCATACGATGTAATGTGGTCCGGAAGCGCACCGTGCATGAGGCGGTTCCAGACCCAAGTCATGTAGGCAAAACCCTCAAAGACAAAGAACTCAGGGAGACTGCACTCACATCGCATAGCGCGGACCGCAGCCTCCATGGTGCGGTTCCAGCGCTCGGAAACACCGTTCTGCTGAGGGGTAGCAGGAGCAGAGACCTGGTCAAAAGTCCCGTGCTCAGCAAAGAACCAGTCCATGTCGCCAAGAAACTCACTACCGCAATCCGAGCGAAAAGTATGTAACGTGTGACGTGAATGACGCTCAGCCATCACTAGCCAGAGTCGAACCGCAAGGACGGCATCGCTCTTCTGACGTAGGCGCTAGACCCACCGCAAGCGGGTAAAGTCGTCACTCAGAGTTAGAACATACCGGCCCCGATCAGATAGGGACTCGACCGGAAGAGGACCGAGAAGGTCTGAGTGAACTAGCTTGAGAGGCCAAAGCGCTTGGGAACGAGAGTCAGGGTAGGTGCATTGGTCCATCTTCCCCTGAGCGCAAAAGAGACAGTTTGTCTTTGCTAGCCTCTCCAAAGAAGTGGCCTCAAGACCAAGAGTTGGCTGTGTCTGAATGAGCTTCCACACAGTATCGGAGTCCACATTACACAGATGGCGATGAAGCAACCATTGGTATTCCAGAGACAAAGCACCAGTGACAAAGACCCGACCAGAGGAGGAAGGAGAGCAAGGGGAGGAGGTCCTAGAGATGCGATACAGATCATCTACGACTGAGGCACGAAGGACAACACTGCGATTGTCAGTAGCAGTCACATTCGTTGAGTCTGCGGTATGCTCCACAAAGAGACCCATAAGTGTGCATGCACGCACAGAAAGCAGGCTTAGCTCAAGATCAGGCACAAACAACACGTCGGAAAGGTACAAAGGGCAAGACGGACCGTCGAAACATACAACCCCAACACCATGGACTGGTAAGGACTGACCAGAGCCTGTACGGACGGAACGGATTGACGTGACAGGACCGAGCAAAACAAAACCACTACGACGACACGTCATGTGATGAGTGGCACCAGAATCAATGATCCAGGTGCCACCGGAGTCACGACTGGTAGACGTCACTGTACAACGGGCAATGGAACACTCGGCATCCGACGGATGCTAAGCCGTCAGTGGAGAGGAACGACGCAGGGCACAAAGATGAGACTCATGAACCCAATCGATGTAGTCAGGCCCATCATCATTACATGCTAACTGTGCTCCCCCACACGCGTCGTCACGACCCACAGGAACGGACGAAGAGACAATCTGTGGACCACCCAACGATGACAACACAATCGCACCTCCCTGAAAGCGCAGTGCCAGAAGGTGTCAGAGCTCAGCGATGGTGCGGTCGCGTGGAACCGGATCACTGCTACTCGCCGGTGAGGAAGCGAGAACAGCTCCAGTCGTGGCCACCACGCATCCGGAAGATAGTGGATGATGTGTTGGACGTGGAACGGAGGGCGTGTGCAGCCTGGAGCCCACGAGTAATCCGCGCCTACTCAAGAGGCTATTGGCATTCGGTGTAGCGATGGGTGCCTCCACAGTTGTAGCAGTGAACAGAACGTCCACTGCTACCACTGGATGGCGAATGCTGCTGTGATTGTTGCTGATCTGATCCATGTTTCCCCTTCTTCTTCTTCCCCTGAGCTGCTGCTCCAAGACCCTGTGTCTAAGTGGGTGTGGGCGGGGTCAAAGAGGAGGAGGAAGATGAGGACGTGATGGAGGATGAAGGAGAAGACTGCAGGAGGGAAGATGGTGGTGATGCAACGACTGCGGCAGCAAGAGAAGTCTCCTGATGGGCCACGGCTGCCTTGCGGGCTGAATTCACCTGGAGGAAGAGCTGATGCGCCCAGGGGAGAAGCTGCAGAGTGGCTGAAAAGGGCTTGAGGACAGTGTCGCTGTACCGTGTGAAGATGTCAGTGTACTCAAGGCGAACTCCGAGCATCATCGTACAGAGCGCCCACAGCTGTGTGCCTCGAGAGGTCCCAAGGCGCGTGTAGATGAGCATGGCGCGTCGCCGGTAATTGGCTGCAGGCTCTGCAGGCCCCTGACGGAGAGAGTGGAAGGTAGAATGTGTGCTACACGAGTGGCATGCGTCCCTACGGCCAGCAAGGATAAGACCAGATCCCAACCTGTGCGTGGATCAGCGCCGGTGCCCGTGCCGGCCTCACCAAGGAAGGGGCAGAGATCAACGACGGTCTCACGTGACATGGCATAGAGGAGCTCGCGCATCGCCCTGGCTGCTATCAGCACCTGTGCTAGGTCTCTAGGCTGATACGGGCTGTGGTAGTAGGGCCACCCCTTCTGAAGTTGCCCAAACCTGAAAGAGGATCTCCCAGCAGTCAAAGCCATCCTCACCGATGTACCGTGGAGGTGGTGTCTCAAAGTCCTTGGGTTGCCGCTCCATGCGGAGAGCAACCGCAGGCTGAGGAGGACGAGGGATGGGGAAGACTCCTGGAAGGGGATAGTCACCGGGATACTCGGGTGACGATCGTATCGGAGGAAACCGAGGAGATCTGGTGCCCGTCTGCAGCTGACGGAGGCGCTCCTGAAGAACTCGAATCTCATGATCCAGGGAGTCGCCTGTGATGCCTGGCATAAATGGATCATCATCCATGAGGTCAGGAGGTGGTGGGTCAGGTCTACCTCCTGTCACGAGTGCCTGAGCCGACTGTTGTGTAGAGACCGCGACGCCGGCAGCTCCCTCGGAAACCTGCCGTGGGACCGTGGACTGGGCACACAGAAGCTCAGTCAGCGTACGGACGGCATCAGTCTACTCCCGCTATAGGCGACGCATCTCATCCTGCTGGCTCCGCAGGTCCTCAATGGCCTGCGAGTGTGGGCTCAGGACCCCAGAAGAAGAGGAGGAGGGATCACCTGTCCCCTCCCCAATGTTGTCAGACGAGTACATGTCGCCTCTCAGTATGGGTCGACAAGTCAGGTTTGTCGGATTTCAAAAGCGTAAGCGTTTCTCGAGGAGTTGAGACGCTGGCAAATTTTGACTGTTTGGCCAAAAATTTGGCTAAGTATGGTGCTGACATCAGCAGGTGGTTGCTGACATCAGCACGACCTGATGATGTCAGCAAGAAGAATTGCTGACGTCAGCTTGACTCCCTTTTTTTTTCTCTCGCGGTTCTGCGAGAGCGTGCGGACGCTCCGCGGCGGCTGCGCGGAAGCTTTGCGGAAGCTGCATAGTAGCTTCCCCTTCTGGTGCTACTGTAGCTTATTGTTAGTTGCAGTAGCAGCTACGTGGCTGTGTGCGGAGCACTGGGAGCAGCGGCTGCGCAATGCCATTGCTGCTGCTGCGTGCTGCGGCTGCTGCTCGCTACCGCCGATGCGCACTGTTGCTGCTGCCACTGCTACGCTGCTCATGCTGCAACTGCTGCTGCTCTGTTGCTGCCACCGCGGCTGCCGCTATTGCTGCTATGCTGTAGTTGTCGCCGATGCTGTCGCTTCGGCTGCGAACGGCGGCTGCACTCGCTGCAGCCGCCACGCACTGTTGTAACTGCTGCTACGATGTTGCTGCTACCGTTGCTATTGTTGCCGCTTTGCTGCTATGCTGCTGCTGGCACAATGGCAACGCTGCTGCTACGGTCTCACGTGATGGGTGTGGGCTGCGTCGACGGCAACCGGCTGTTTTCGACAGGTCCCAGTAGATCTGCTGTAGCGGTGATTCACACTGCTGCTGCTCTGCTGCGTCTCTGCTGCGCAGCTCAGTGAGAACTGTCTCAGTGCTCTAATACCATGAGAAAATGCAAGGAAGCTTCCTAGGAACACTCCCATTGACGAGGCGTCAGTGCCTGATCAGACGGTGACGACAGTCACAAGTCGTGCACGCAACGTCAAGAGTTTGGCTAGGGGACACAAGGCAAAGTGTCTGAATGCTTCAATAGCATTTGCAGAGAGAAATGACAAATGACAGGTCCATGGCACAAATACCTGCCACGGCGCACAGCGGGTATCGCATGCGGCGGTCCAAGAGCTCTCCTAAAACCGGCCCAAAACCACTGTTTAGGCCATAACTCTTTGCACACATGTCAGAATTCTACGCCGTCTGAACCTCACATGCAGGATCACAAGAGGGACGCTATGACTGGTCACATGGATGCATCCATCATCAGACGGTGGACACGCAATGCAAAAACATGCAAATCGTGCTCATGGCCAGTCCGCCAAAAAACTCCTGCAAGCTGTAGAAAGTACAGCAGGAAGTCCCAGCAGTGTCTGTTGCTTTGGAACGGTAGTCGGCCAGCTCCAAGCTAGTAGTCCGCCGCCAGTCGTCGCACCGGTGTCACCAGGGCCCACCTCAGGATCTGCACGAGTATGGAAATGACCGAGTGGTCACAGTAGACTGTACAAGAACGTCACAAATCACAACACTCCCCCATGACCCGATGGTACGCATGTTCATACACGTGCAACACTGGGACGAGTACAATAGTGTGTCTTAAACACATGGGACACGGAAACACATTCCACACTCAACCACTCTAAGGCATGAGGCAAAGCCCAACGGAACGAATGCCCACCAGGAACTTTCTGCAAGCTAGTGCCTTCGTCAAGAAATCAGCACGCTACATGTCGGTGCCAACCCACCTGACGGAGATCACGTGTCGCTCCACCAAATCACACACAAAGTGATGCTCAACCGCAATGTGCTTTGTGTGAGCGTGAAAGACATCGGAGTTCTCCGTAATGGCGAGAGCACTCTGCTTGTCGCAACGAAGCACAATGGCAGGTAATGAACTGACCAAGCTCAGGAAACAGGCACTGCAGCCATACCGCCTCAGCAGCCCGTGTGCCCAAAGCAATGTACTCTGCCTCCGACGAGCTACGTGTGATGCAGCCCTTCTTCCCGCTACGCCAAGACAGAGCAGTACCGCAGAGCAGGAACACGTACCAAGTACGGCTGCGTCCATCTGGGCTCCAGGCCTAGTCGTTGTCAGTGTAGCCGTCTAGGACCATCGAACACTACCGACGAAAGCAGAGTCCGAGGTACGGCATGGAGACCACGTACTGTACCACTCACGCAGCCGCATGAAGGGCTCTGACACATGGAGTTTCCAAGAACTGAGCAAGGAGGTTGATAGCAAAAGCGATGTCAGAACGTGTGGTAGTGGCCAGGTACATCAGAGATTTGATGAGACGGAGGTACAGGGTCATGTCCACTATCTCCCCCAGTTGTGTTGGATCATCCACCTTCAAGCCATTCTGCCCATCAGGTGTAAGAGGTGTGGAAGCGGTGGGCACTGCACCAAGGAGGTCGCTGAAACGCTCCCCCACGACTCGTGCGTATCGGGCTTGATGCAGCAACAATGTCCGACGTCTGCGATCTTGCACGATCTCCATACCAAGAAACACCGATGCAGGACCAAGGTCCTTCATCCTGTAGGCAGTCTGAAGAACAGCCTTGGCCTTCTTCACGGCCTCCAGGGACGGAGACACGATGAGAAGGTCATCGACATAGACCAGGATGGCGGTGAACCGCTCGGGTGTCGATAGGATGAAGAGAGAGGGATCTGCCTCGCTCTCTGCATATCCCGCACGAGTCAAAGTGCCGGTGATCTCCCGGTTCCAACACCGCAGAGACTGCTTGAGGCCGTACAAGGACTTGCGCAAGCGTCAGACCTTGTCACCGTCCTCAAAGCCTGGTGGCTGAGCCACGTAAATCTCCTCATCCACAGAGCCATGGAGGAACGCATTGTTCACGTCCATCTGGTGCAGTTCCCAATCATGCTGAGCCACTACACCGAACAGAGCTCAAGCTGAGGTCATGCGGACAACAGGGACAAAAGTGTTAGTGCAATCAACGCCGTCAATCTGAGGGTACCCCTTGACGACCAAGCGGGCCTTGTCGCGTTCCAGTGAGCCATCCGGCTTCACTTTCTTACGAAAGACCCACTTGACCTGAAAAGCCTTCCTCCCAGGCGGAAGGTCGACAAGGTCGTAGACTCTATGCTCTCGGATAGCGCGAAGCTCATCCTCGCAGGCAGCACGCCAAGCGTCAGCATCGTGTGATGAGAGAGCTTCCCTCAGGGTGCCCGAGACGGACGCCATATAGGGAGAGCTCTGCGTGGCAAGGGCACATGCCTCAATGCTAGGCCTGACGACCACAAGATCAGTTGCTGCATCACAAGCGATATGGAACTCGCGAGTGATGAGATCGTGCCCTACGGGGCACGCTGGATGTACCTCTGTGAGCTCAGTGCAGACACTCAGGCCTAAGGCCTTTGTACCGGGGTCACCACTTGCGATACTACGAGAGGGGCGCCAAGGTGCGAGGCCCGAAGCTTACTGAGCTCCGGAAACCAATGCTCGAAGACGGCCACCGGGCTCACAGGAGTAACCGGAGCTCAAGCGGCGCACCTCAAGGTTAGCGACAGGTTCAACCACAGCTCGTTGAGACTGAGGCAAGGCAAGTGAACCCATGCGAGGACATGCGTGTGTGGGGGACACGCGGCTGGGTGTGACAGCAGGAGCAGGCAAGAGTGGACCTGACACAGAGGCAGGAGTGCCAGCAGGAGCAGATACGGGAGTAGGCGAGACTGGACCAGACACAAAAACAGGAGTGCCAGCAGACGCAGGTACTGGCGCAGAAGTAGGGGCGGGAACAGAAGTAGGGGCACCTGTGGGACGTGAAACAGGCTATACGAGCGAGGTCTCTGGACCAACGGCGATGATCGCCGGGTCATCAAGGGTCAGAGAGCGAGAGATGAAAGGGGTTCAAACGGACACATCAGCCTGGTGAGAGGTGCTCGCTGGCGTAAAAGTCTCCCCCATCTGCCGAGAACCCTCACAGGTAGGAACATGTGTGGGGAAGAGTGCCGTGATCAAAGTCAAGTCACGGTAGGTGAGAGACTCGAAAAAGAGCGCATCGCGTGACTCAATGACGCGACGGCGAGGAGGGTCCCAGAAGCGCCAGGCCTTCGACCGCGAGGAAATCCCTACAAAGGCAAACAAGCGGCCCCGAGGTGAGACCTTGGACCCCTGCTGGTCCTCGGTGTACCACACGGAGGCAAGGGATCCCCAGACGCGAGCGAGACGAAGGTCAGCACGATGTCCAAACCAGAGCTCATACGGTGTAATGTAGTCCTGAAGCAGACCGTGCGGGAGGCGGTTCCAGACCCAAGTCATGTAGGTAAAACCCTCAAAGACAAAGGACCCAAGGAGACCGCACTCAGACCGCATATTGCGGACCGCATCCTCCATGGTGTGGTTCCAACCCTCGGTAATACCGTTCTGCTGAGGGGTAGCAGGAGCGGAGAAGTAGTGAAAAATCCCGTGCTCAGCAAAGAACCTTCCATCTCGCCAAGGAACTCACCGCCGCGATCCGAGCAGAAAGCATGTAGCGTGTGCCGTGACTGACGCTCAGCCATCACTAGCCAGAATCGAACTGCAAGGGCGGCGTCGCTCTTCTGACGCAAGCTGTAGACCCACCGCATCCGGGTAAAGTCGTCAGTCAGATTCAAAACATACCGGCCCCAATCAGATAGGGACTCGACCGGAAGAGGACCGAGAAGGCTTGAGTGAATGAGCTTGAGAGGCCAAAGCGCTCCGGAACAAGAGTCAGGGTAGGTGCATTGGTGCATCTTCCCCTGAGTGCAAAACAGATAGTCGGTCTTGGCTGGCTTCTTGAAAGAAGCCGCGTCAAGAACAAGTGCTGGCTGTGTCCAAATGAGCTTTGACACAGTATTGGGGCCAACATTACACAGACGGCGATGAAGCAACCGCTCGTGTTCCGAAGACAGAATACTAGTGACCAAGACCCGACCGGAGGAGGAAGGAGAGCAAGGGAAGGAGGTTCGAGAGATGCGATACAGATCATCTATGACTGAGGCACGAAGGACAACACTGCGAGTGTCAGTAGCAGTCACAGTCGCTGAGTCTGCGGTATGCTCCACATAGAGACCCATCAGTGTGCACGCTCGCAAAGAAAGCAGGCTGAGCTCAAGATCAGGCACAAACAACACGCTATAAAGGTACAAGGGGCCACACGGACAGTCGAAACATACAACCCCAACACCATGGACTGGCAAGGACTGACCAGTGCCTGTACAGACGGAACGGAGAGACGTGACAGGACCGAAAACAACAAAATCACTACGATGACACGTCATGTGATGAGTGGTACCAGAATCGATGATCCAAGTGCCACCGGAGTCACGACTGGTGGATGTCACTTTAAAACATGCAATGGAACACTCGGCATCAGAGGGACGCTGAGCCGTCAGTGGAGAGGAATGACGCAGGGCGGAAAGATGAGACTCATGAACCCAATTGGTGCAGTGAGGCCCATCATCATCACATGCTGACTGTGCTCCCCCACACGCGTCGTCACGACCCACAGGAACGGACGGATAGAAAGTCTGTGGAGCACCTGACGATGACAACACACTCGCACCTCCCTGAAAGCCTAGCGCCAGAAGGTGTCAGAGCTCAGCGATGGTGCGTTCGCGTGGGTCCGGATCACTGCTACTCGCCGGTTAGGAAGCGGGAACAGCTGTAGTCGTGGCCGCCACGCGTCCGGAAGATGGCGAGGATGACATGTTGGATGTGGAACGGAGGGCGTGTGCAGCCTGGAGCCCACAAGTAATCCGCGCCCAGTCGAGCGGCTGCTGGCACTCGGTGTAGCGATGGGCGCCTCCATAGTTGTAGCAATGAACAGAACATCCACTGCTACCACTGGATGACGACTGTTGTTGTGAATGCTGCTGACCTGATCCAAGTTTCCCCTTCTTCTTCTTCCCCTGAGCTACAAGTGCAACACCCTGTGTCTAAGTGGGTGTGGGCGGGGCCGAAGAGGAGGAGGAAGATGAGGATGTGATGGAGGATGAAGAAGGAGACTGCAGAAGGGACAATGGTGGTGATGCGATGACTGCGGCAGCAAGAGAAGTCTCCTGATGGGCCACGGCTGCCTCGCGGGCTGAGTCACCTGGAGGAAGAGCTGATGCGCCCACAGGAGAAGCTGTAGAGTGGCTGAAAATAGCTTGAGGACAGCGTCGTTGTACCGTGTGAAGATGTCAGTGTACTCAAGGCGAACTCCGAGCATCATCGTACGGAGTGCCCGCAGTTGTGTGCCTCTTGACGTCCCAAGGCGCGTGTGGATGCGCATGGCGCATCGCAAGTAATCAACTGCAGGCTCTGCACGCCCCTGACGGAGAGAGTGGAAGACACGACTGTGTGGTGCACGAGTTGCGTGCGTCTCTGCAACCAGCAGGGATAAGGCCAGATCCCAACCTCCGCGTGGATCGGCGCCGGTGCCTGTGCCGGCCTCGCCAAGGAAGGGGCGGAAATCAACGACGGTCTCGCGTGGCATGGCATGGAGGAGTCCGCGCATCGCCCAGGCTATTGTTAGCACCTGTGCTGGGTCTGTAGGCTGATACGGGCTGTGGTAGTAGGGCCACACTCCTCTGAAGTAGCCCAAACCTGAAAGAGGATCTCCGAGCAGTCGAAGCCATCCTCACCGATGTATCGTGGAGGTGGTCTTTCAAAGTCCTTGGGTTGCCGCTCTGTGGGGAGAGCAACCAGGGGCTGAGGAGGACAAGGGATGGGGAAGACTCCTGGAAGGGGATAGTCACCGAGATACTCGGGTGATGATCGTATCAGAGGAAACTGAGGAGATCTGGTGCCCGTCTGCAGCTGACGGAGGCGCTCTTTAAGAGCTCGAATCTCATGATCCAGGGAGTCGCCTGTGATGCCTGGCATGAATGGATCATCATCCAGGAGGTGAGGAGGTGGTGGGTCATGTCTACCTCCTGTCACGAGTGCCTGAGCCGACTTCTGTGTAGAGACCGCGATGCCGGCAACTCCCTCGGAAGCCTACTATGGGACCGAGGACTGGGCACGCAGAAGCTCAGTCAGCGTACGAATGGCATCAGTCTACTCCCGCTGTAGGCAATGCATCTCATCCTGCTGGCTCCGCAGATCCTCAATGGCCTGCGAGCGTGGGCTAAGGACCCCAGAAGAAGAGGAGGAGGGATCACCTGTCCCCTCCCCCTTGCTATCAGACGAGTTCATGTCTCCTCTCAACATGGTCGACAGGTCAGGTTCGTCGGACTTCAAAAGCGTCGGCGTTTCTCGAGGAGTTGAGACCCTTGCAACTTTTGGCTGTGTGGCCAAGAATTAGGCGAAGTATGGTGCTGACGTCAGCTGGTGGTCGCTGACTTCAGCACGACCTGATGACGTCAGCAACAAAAATTGCTGATGTCAGCTTCACTTCCTCTTTCTTTTTTTCTTCTTTCTTTTTTTTTTCTTCTCTCGTGCTTTCGTGCGATCGTGCAGCCGCTCCGCGGTGGCTACGCGGAAGCTGCGCAGCATCTTTCGCTCAGTTGCTACTACAGCTATGCTATCAGCTGCAGCAGCAGCCGCGTGGTTGCGTGCGGAGCAGTGGCAGCAGCGACTACACAATGCCGATGTTGATGCTGCGTGCTACAACTGCTGCTCGCTGCCGCCGCCGCGCGCTGCTGCTGTTGCCGCTACTGCGCTGCTATTGCCGCAATGGCTGCTGCTCTGCGCTGCCGCTGCGGCTGCCATTCCTACTATTGCGCTGCTATTGTTGCCGCTGCTACTACTCTGTTGCTGCCGCCCCTGCTACCGGTGCGCTGCTGTTGCCACGGCCGCCGCTGCGGCTGTGGACGGTGGCTACACTCGCTTCAGTCGCCACGCGCTACTGTAGCTACTCCTACGACGCTGCAGCTGCCGCTGTTGCTGCCGCCACTCTGCTACTATGCTGCTACTGGCACGATGGCAACGCCGCTGCTACATTCTCATGTGATGGGTGTGGGTTGCGTCGACGGCGACCGGCTGTTTTCGACAGGCCCCAGTGGATCTGCTGCAGCGGTGACTCTCACTGCTGCTGCTCTGCTGCGTCTCTGCTGCGCAGCTCAGTGAGAACTGTCTCACTGCTCTAATACTATGAGAAGATACAAGGAAGCTTCCTAGCAATACTCCCGTTCACCAGGCCTCAGTGCCTGATCAGACGGTGATGACAGTCACAAGTCGTGCATGCAACGGCATGGGTTTGGCTAGGGGACACAAGGCAAAGTGTCTGAATGCTTCAATAGCATTTGCAGAGAGGGATGACAAATGACAGGTCCATGGCATAAATACCTGCCGCGGCGCACAGCGGGTGTCGCATGCGGCGGTCCAAGAGTTGTCCTAAAACCGGTCCAAAATCACTATTTTGGCCATAACTCTGCGCACACATGTCAGAATGCTACGCTGTCTGAACCTAGACGTGCAGGATCACAAGACGGACGCTACGACTGGTCACATGCATGCATCCATAATCAGACGGTGGACACGCAATGCAAAAACATGCAAATCGGGCTCATGGCCAGTCCGCCGAAAAACTCCTGCAAGCTGTAGAAAAAACAACAAGAAGTCACGGCAGTGTCCGGGGCTCTGGAACGGTAGTCGGCCAGCTCCAAGCTCGTAGTCCGCCACCAGTCATTGCATTGGTGTCACCAAGGCCCGCCTCAAAGATCTGCACGAGTATGGACACGGCCGAGTGGTCACACTAGACTGTACAAGAACGTCACAAATCACAACTGTTGGTTTTTGCGCATCTCTCATTGTGCTCTGTTGTGTCCTCCCGGCTTGTGTACATCGACGTGCAGATGACTGACGGTGAGACTCGACGCTGATGGAGTGTCGTCCGGTGGAGCCAATGCACGCTGAGATCTACTTGCAGTTCGCTGGAGCCTCCTCTCTCCGGCGACGTGCTTAGCTCCATCGACAGGCCTCCTCAGCGGTCGTGCTGCCGGCGATCACTGTCACCGCAGTTGCTGTCTGCATGCGCCCAGTGCGTCCCATCGCGTCTGCATCGTCATGCTCTCCCTAGCATCCTTGTTGCATGTTGCATGGCCCTGTTCGGCATCATGGACCATCGTAGGCACCACTTGGGTTCGGGCAGCCATAACTCCTTGCTACTATTTTTCTAGCTGTTATTGACCCCACGACTGCAATCGCAGCGTTGATGTTATGGTATGGTCCAGTTTTCAGGCAAAACGGACGACGCCCGGGTTTTGGGCTATCGGGCGTCTGGCATGGCTCACCAAGAAAACCCTGCCTGCCAAAAAACAGGTCTAGCACTATTTTCTGATTGGCTGGTTAGCTGAGTAACAACGTTTACACTAGTGGGGGGGGGGCTAGAACTTGGAGGGGTCTCCCATTGTTGCTCATTCTTCATTCCTAACTAGATACTTTCAGTTTTCAGCTGCTTTCTGGCGCTAACTCTGGCGCGCGCGTTTCTGAGTAACAAACCCAGAGCTTCCAGACTTAGACTCTAGAGCAGCAGACTGAGGGGGCAGCTGACTTAAGCAATGAGCGTGGAAGCCCGCACGCTACATCAACAACGCTGCTGCCCCAACTTGCTGCCTAGGTTTTCTAGCTTTGTATCAGAGCCANCATTCTTCATTCCTAACTAGATACTTTCAGTTTTCAGCTGCTTTCTGGCGCTAACTCTGGCGCGCGCGTTTCTGAGTAACAAACCCAGAGCTTCCAGACTTAGACTCTAGAGCAGCAGACTGAGGGGGCAGCTGACTTAAGCAATGAGCGTGGAAGCCCGCACGCTACATCAACAACGCTGCTGCCCCAACTTGCTGCCTAGGTTTTCTAGCTTTGTATCAGAGCCAGAGCGTAGCAGCAGCAGCAGAAGACTGGCGAACAAGTGCCAAACAACGCTGGCGGACCCCCATACGCGCCAGTGTAGGGGAAATGATGCCGGATTTTTTCCGGCAGCATTGACCGGCCTGGTGGCGGCGTCAGATTTTTTTCCCACGGCCACTGGGCTAGGGGAAATGCTACCAAAATTTTTCGGCAGCATTGACCCCCACTCGTGACGTGAGGAGGTGAGCGGCAGGCAGCGTCCGACATATGCGGGCGACGATGCAAGCTGCAATGTCACCCAGGTGCAGTGACTGGCACCAGCAGCAGCCGCAGGCAATAACAGCGAGCAGCCGCAACAGCAGCCAGCAGCAGCTACGTGCAGCAGCAACAACAGGCAGAGGCAGCAGCGTGCAGTAGCCCGCAGCAGCAGCAGCTCGCAGTAGCAGCAGCAACAGAAGCGCGCAGGAGCAGCCCGCAGCAGCAGCCCGCAACGACAGCAAGTAGCAGCCGCAGCACGCAGTAGCTGCAGCAGCATGTAGTAGCAGTAGCGAGCTGCAGTAGCTACTGCAGTGAGCTGCAACTACAGTAGTAGCAGCATAGAGTAGCGGCTAGGAGCTGCCAGCTACGTCTGCTCTTGCTCACTGCTCGCAGCGAGCAAGCAGCAAGCAGCAGCCCGCTGCTGCCACCAAGCAATAGCTCGCTGCTGCCAAGCCAGCAGCAGCCCGCTGCTCATAGCAGACAGCGGGCTGCTGCCCGCAGTGACACGAAAAACGAAACAAAAACAATCCCCCACCCTCGCAGCTCGCTCTAGTAGCCCATAACAGCAGCGAGCAGCAGCTGTAGCACGTAGTAGCTGTAGCAATGCGCAGCAGTAGCAACGAGCTGTAGCAGCCACAGCAGCCGCAGCAGCTTGTAGCAACAGCAGTTGCACCTGTAACTGCAACAGCAACAGCAGCAGCAGCAACTGCAGCAGCAGCAGCAACTGCAGCAGCAGCAGCTGCAGCAGCAACAACAGCAGCAGTAGTAGTAGTAGCAACATCAGCAAACAGTAGAAGCAGCAACAGTAGAAGCAGAAGCAACAGCAGCAACAGTAGCGGCTGTAGTAGCATCGACAGCAATAGCAGCAGCGGCGGCCCCAACAACCGCCGCTGCTGACGTCAGCACCCCTCTGCTGACATCACTGCTCACCTCACTACTCACGTCATCAACAAAAAAAGGGGGGAGAAAGGAAACGGGGAAGACCAAAGGGGTGGGTAGAATCCCCACCGCCCCAAGCCACTACTGACATCAGCAACACAAAGACAAAGAAAAACTGAAAAAAAAGAAAAAAAAGGAAACACAAGGGACATCAAACCATGGCTGGTAGCCTAGGCGAGGAGGGGTCCTCCTCTGTTGGGGGGACCCCTACCCCCCTTTTTCTACAACGACTGCAGCAGCACCAGCAGCAGCAGCCGCCACCGCCACCGTCGCAACAGTAGTAGTAACAGCAGCAGCAGCAGCTGCTGCAGCAGCAGCAGCAGCAATAGCTGCAGCAGTAGCAGCAGCACCAGCCCACTGGTGTCGTTGGTGGCAACCGTGATCCCCTCGTTGTTCTTCAGCAACAGCTCGCCGCCTTGACGCAGCAGCAGGCAGCGCTGCAGCCAGTAGCCTCCCAGACTACCACCAGTGCGCCGCCGCCATTCTTCCCTCCAGGACATGCCAACCCAGCTATGTCTACTGCCACATACTACCTGGCACAGCAGCAGACTCAGTGCCAGCGGCAGACAGTGTCCTCCGTCCTTGGCCCCACTCTGGGTGCCGGCCGCAGGCAGAAGAACTTTGAGACACCGCCGCCGCCACTTCAGGCCAGCGAGCAGTTCCGGAGCTGGGAGCTCAGCTTCCGGATCTGGGCACAAGGTGAGGGCCTGTGGGCATACTATACCCTCCCTTATGACTCCGCCCAGGCCGACCAGCTGTATGAAGCTGGTCGCGCCGTGCGTGCCCTCGTCCCAGTCGCCCCTCCAGCTTCCCGCCTGGCCCTAGAGCCTTTCCTCGGCGATTTCACTTTTGGCGACATCCCAGACCTTGCAACCGCATGGCACGTACTCACCAGGCCCCACCGCCTGTCCAGCGATGTTGAGATCAGCAGTCTGCTCCGGGAGTTTAACTCCCTGCACATGGGGGAGACCGAGACAGTCACTGCCTATTGGCAACGGGCGGAGGACATCCTTCGTCGTCTCGGCAGATCTACTCCACCTCCTCTCTCCGCGCTCCTTACCATCAAGCGCGGCGCCACCAGCGCGTACGCGGACGTCTTCGTGCATTACCCCCAGGGCATCCTCTCCACCATGGCGGCCTAGGGCACCCTTATGCCCTGGGCATACGAGCTCTTCCTCCGCATTGAGGAAGCTCGCCAGGATTCCGAGCTCCATCGCACGGAGGCTCTTGCATCACCTGCCGTCGTCTCCCCTGCCGTGGCCTCCGTGGCCGTCGCCTCTCCCACCGCAGCTACCTCATCGCCTTTGGGGAAGAAGAAGAAAAGCTGGAACAAGAAAGGCAAGGGTCCACCACAACAGCAACGGTAGCAGCCGTCGACCGGGTCCAGCGGTGCTTGCGCGGTCTGCCACAACTGTGGCCAGCCCGGGCACGGGTGGTACACGTGCCCTCTCCCGACGGACGAGGCGCGTGTCATCGCCACCATGCGTCGCCAGTGGGAGCGCCGTCTCACCTCTGCCGCCGTCGCTACTGCTGGCCTTGACACGCCTACCTCGTCCAGCAGCTCTACCACTCCGACAGCTCCACCTGTCCCGTAGACACCCGCGCCGCAGTAGTACTACCCGTAACAGTACATCCACAGCCGTCGGTGCCTCCGCTTCCTTCGCCGGTCTAGTCCTCCTACAACCCGGGCTCCGGCGCCGTCACTCCGCACTCTGTCTACACTCCCGGACCGTCCTCCCGTGAGCGTCAACTGGAGCAGTTCATCACGCTCCAGCTTGGCCTGCCTCGCCCTCCTCCCAAGGGAAGTGCGAGTTGTGTCACCTCCTGCCCCCCTGTCCAGCCCTACGTGACTGAGATTGAGCTGTGGTCGTGTCCCATTTCTTTGTCTGTCTCGTCGTCTCCCGTGGTCTCCTCCACCCCCCTCCTTGATGACATTGCGTGGCTTGACGATTGGCAGTCTTGTTTCATGCCTCCTTCCACCGCGTCCGCGTCCCTTGCCTGCTGCCATGTGACCGTTAGCGATCTGGCGACCCCTGTCCAGGACCCTGCTGACACCTGAATCATCGACTCCGGGGCCACGCATCACATGACGGCCTCTCGTGAGGCCTTCAATATGCTCGGTCCTCTAGGCGATTTCTCTGGTGTCCGCACGGGTTCCGAACAAGTGTTGCCTGTCCATGGTGTCGGCGTCGTTCGTTTCCGTGGTCCTGCCGATGACGTCTTTCTGACCGATGTCCTCCTCGTCCCTAGTCTCGAGCTCAGCCTACTGTCCGTAACTGCCCTTGACCGCATGAGCATGGAAGTTGCACACTCGCGTGGTGTCGGCACTGTGTCGTTGCGTCTTTCTGGTCTTGTCGTACTACACGCCACCGCCCGTGGCAACCTGTGGCTTGTTCCTCGCCTCTCCTCTTCTCCTCCCGTCTCCTCCACGTCAGTCGCCACAGGCCATGTGTTCGTCACCAGCACGCTTTCTCCTTAGCACACCCGCCTCCTGCACCGCTGCCTTTGCCATGTCCACTCTGCCGCCGTAGAGAACATGCTCTGCACCCAACCGGCCAAGGGCCTTGACCCGGAGACTTTCCCTCTCCCGTGCCCCACTGAGTGCATTGATTGCGCTCAGGGGAAGATGCACCGGTCCACGTACCCCTTGTCTTCCTCCCGTGTGTCCCCCCCTCTTGACCTCGTCCACTCGGACGTCATGGGCCCTCTCCCTACCGAGTCCGTCGGTGAGCATGGCCGATATGTCCTCACCCTTACGGACGACTATTCTCGCTACCACTGGGTCTTGTGCCTCCGGCAGAAAGGCGATATTGCCCGAGTCATTCAGGACTGGCTTGTCCTCGCGGAGCGTGAGTGTGGCCGCTGTCTTCACCGTTTTCACTACGATCGCGGTGGATAGTACATGGGTGAGGCCACGACCTTTCTCGCCTCCCGCGGGATCCACCATGAGACGTTTGCGCCCTACACACCCGCCCAAAACGGCGTCTCCGAACGGTGGAACCGTACCATGGCCGACGCCATCCGCACCATGCGGGTCGATTCCGGTCTCTCCGATGGCTTCTATTTTGAAGCCATGGCCTACATGACCTGGGTCTGGAACCGGATTCCCCACGGTCCCCTTCCCCGCTAGTCCACACCATACCAGAACTGGTGCGGTCGGCGCGCTGACCTCCGCCCGGCTCGCGTCTTGGGCTGCGTGGCTGTTGTGTGGCTGCCTTCCCCACAGCAGGGCGGCAAGCTAGCCCCCCGCGGACGCCCCTGCACCTTCCTTGGTGTGTCTCTTCAGTCCAAAGCTTGGCGCTTCTTGGACCCATCTCGACACTACATTGTCGAGTCCCGCGATGCCCTCTTCTCCGAGGACCTGTTTCCCCGCGACCTCATCCGCTCCGGCTCGTCCGTGTCCCTCCCGTCGCGTGGGGGAGTGGTGAGTCCGTCCTCCGTCCTCTCGCTTCTGGGTGACACATCACTCCGTCCCTCTTAGCCAGCAGCCCCTATCGCGTCCTCTGGCCCCCCCCGGGCCAACAGTCCCAGCGGACGCGTCTACTGGCCCCTCCGGGCCAGCAGTCTCAGACGCGTCCGCTGGCCCCTCCGAGCCAGCTACCCCCGTCGTGTCCGCTAGCCCCTCCGGACCAGCTGCCCTAGTCGCATCCGCTGGCCCCTCCGGACCAGCAGCGCCTGTCGTGTCCGCTGGCCCCTCCGGGCCGGCAGCCCCAGTCACTTCCAATGGCCCCTCCGGGCCGACAGCCCCAGTCGCGTCCACCAGCCCCTCTAGGCCTGCACCTCCTGTCGCGTCTGCTGGCCCCTCTGGACCAGCTGCCCCAGTCGCGTCCGCTGGCTCCCCCGGGCCAGTAGCCCCGTCCGCCTCCGTTGGCCCGTCGGACTCAGTGTCATCTCCTGCCCGACCGCGCTACACATGCGGCCCAGGCGTCAGCCTCCGACCATGGCCGACAGTGAGCGCGCACACCGTCGCACTGCGTCCCTTGGCGCCTCGACCCCCTGTGGCTCCACGTGTCTCCTCCACTCCCACAGTCGTGAGTGGGGACCCTGGCACGAAGGCTGTCGGCCTGACCACTTCGGCCATCATCGCAGACCTTCACCCGGGCTCTGCATTGGGCTACGCCATGCTTCATCACAAGCATCGGCATGCTGTCGTGACTGCACTCGCTCGCATCCCACCTGGAGCTCATGATGCACACGCCCTCTCAGTCCAGTGCACAGCACGCCCGAAGGACCCAGCCACCCTACGTGACGCTCGAGCTTCTCCTGAGGCCGCACATTGGGATGATGCCTGCGCCGAGGAGCTCGCTGCTATCCGGCAGCATCACGTGTATGACCTCGTCGACCTCCCTCCAAGTCGGAAGGCCCTTGGTGCCAGCTGGGTCTTTCGGCGCAAGTGGAAGCCTGACGGGTCCTTGGACAAGTACAAGGCCCGCCTCACAGCAAAGGGGTTTGCTCAAGTACCTGGGATCGATTACAACCAGATCTTCGCCCCAGTCAGTCGGCTTTCCACTAGCCGGGCGCTCTTCAGCCTGGTTGCCGAGCATGGGTGGGAGCTGCATCAGATGGACGTGAGCAACGCATTCCTCCATGGCTCACTGGAGGGGGAGGAGCTCTACATGGTGCAGCCCCAGGCTTCGACGACGGCACTGGGAGAGTTTGGCGGCTGTGGAAGGCCCTCTATGGCCTGAAGTAGTCACCTCGGTACTCGAACCAGGAGATCAGCAGCACGCTTTTCCGTGGCGGCCTCCAGTGCAGCACCGCTGACCCCACACTATTCGTCAGCCCGCGAGGTCAGACCTTCACCGCAGTTCTGGTCTACGTCGATGATCTCCTTATTGCGTCGCCAAACACGGCCGCCATCCAGCGTGTCAAGGACATGCTGCACGCCGCCTACCATATGAAGGATCTCGAGTCTGCCCGAGTCTTCCTGGGCATGGAGCTCGAGCATGATCGCTACTAGGGCATCCTGCACGTCCACCAGGCTACCTATGTGCAGACCCTGTCCACTCGCTTCGCCTAGGACCTGCACCTCCTACCTAGTGCATCTTCACCCATGTCACCCGATGGCAAGGTAAAGCTGAAGAGTCCTGACCCAGCTGTTGTGGGGGAGCCAGTTGATGTGACCACGTATCTGCGGGTCATCGGATCACAGATGTTCTTGGCGACGACGAGGCATCCAGACATCGCGTTCGCCGTCAACCTCCTAGCCCAGTTCTCTCAGGAGTCGCGTCACCTCCACTTCGAGGCCGCGATCCGAGTGTTGCGCTATGTCGTCTCGACCCCTCGACGAGGTCTCATGTTCCGCCGCCAGTCGTCCGTCGTTGCAGTGGGCTACACCGACAGTGACTGGGCCAGCAGTCCAGACAGTAAGAGTTGCACGGGCTGGATCTTTCTGATCGGCGCCACAGCTGTGTCCTGGCGTAGTGGCAAGCAAGGGTGCATTGCATGCAGCACTGCTGAGGCTGAGTACGTGGCCCTTGGCTCAGGCGCGTGTGAGAGTGTGTGGTTGCATCGTCTGTTGTCCGAGTTGCGTCAGTCTGTCGCATCCATCACCTTGCATTGTGACAGTGAGAGTGCCATGGCCATCACCGACAATGACGGTGTGCATCACACATGCACAAAGCACATCAATGTTGAGTATCAATATGTGCGTTCGTTGTTGCATGATGGCAGCATCAGCATCGTGTGGGTTGAGACAGCACGGCAGCTTGCTGACTTCCTGACCAAGGCACTGAAGCAGGACTCGTTCAAGAAGGCTCTGGGTTCAGTCGGCGTGCGTCCGTGAGTTGCCCTCTTTGTCTTTGCGTGCGTCTCTACGTGCCCTGGGGGAGTCTGCATGTTGACCGTGTCTGTGCCCGCCCATGTGCACTACGCCTGTGAGGCATGGGGGAGTGTTGGTTTTTGCGCATCTCTCGTTGTGCTCTGCTGTGTCCTCTCGGCTTGTGTACATCGACGTGCAGATGACTGACGGCAAGACTCGACGCTGATGGAGTGTCGTCCGGTGGAGCCAACGCACGCTGAGGTCTACTCGCAGTTCGCTCGAGCCTCCTCTCTCCGGCGACGTGCTCAGCTCCATCGGCAGGCCTCCTCGGCGGTCGTACTGTCGGCGGTCACTGTCACCGCAGTTGCTGTCTGCATGCATACAGCGCGTCCCATCGCGTCTGCATCGTCATGCTCTGCCTAGCGTCCTTGTTGCATGTTGCATAGCCCTGTTCGGCATGATGGACCATCATAGGCACCGCTTGGGTTCGGGCAGCCATAACTCCTTGCTACTGTTTTTTTAGCTGTTTCTGACCGCACGACTGCGTTTGCAGCGTCGGTTTTATGGTATGGTTCAGTTTTCAGGCAAAACGGACGTCGCCCGGGTTTTGGGCTGTCAGGCGTCTGGCAGGGCTCACCAAGAAAACCTTGCCTGCCAGAAAATAGGTCTAGCATCATTTTCTGATTGGCTGGTTAGCTAAGTAACAACCTTTACACTAGTGGGGGGAGCCTAGAACTTGGAGGGGTCTCCCATTGTTGCTCATTCTTCATTCCTAACTAGTTACTTTTAGTTTTGAGCTGCTTTCTGGCGCTAACTCTGGCGAGCGCGTTTCTGCGTAACAAACCCAGAGCTTCCAGACTTAGACTCTAGAGCAGCAGACTGAGGGGGCAAGTGACTTAAGCAACGAGCGTGGAAGCCCGCACGCTGCATCAACAACGCTGATGCCCCAACCTGCTGCCTAGGTTTTCTAGCTACAACAACGAGAACGTCACAAATCACAACAAGCGGGCTTAAGTAGGGGCGCCGGCAACTAGCCGCACCGGGCCCCGTCACCCCCGTTGAAGGCAAATGAGTCAGCGAGGAGAACACACTGCGTACACCATTACAAGAGTAATGGTGGTCTCCTGGAGGCACCGGAACAGCTCTCCAAGTGCCCGGGTCTCGACTACCGAGAAAATACGAGCAGTGGTAGAAAAACTCGAAATCAACGTCCGGACATCCAAAACAGCTTTCCGAACATCAGAGGCCCTACTACATTCATCGGGTCTCCTCGTCGCACCGGTACAATCCACCGGTTGTGTGGATCTCAACCCACGGAGAAAACTCTCCTACCTCCTGACAAGCCCACAGGGCTGCCGGAACGCATCGACCGCGTCTTGCCGACGCTGTCGTAGGTGCTGGAGAAGTCTCGGTGCAGTCCGGAGGCCCGTCGTGCCCTCTACCATATACTGCCAATGTGGGTAAATGGATAATGCATTAGCGTCAGTTGTGACGGGTGGAAACCACACTAACCAACATGGTTCGACCTCGGGGTGGCGGCTGGGCCCCACTTCGAGCTCTTTGAGTGGGTGGCCGGGTCAAGCGCGGCTAAGAGATCGCTGGTCACTTACTCTCGTCACTCCTGCTCTCGCTACTCAACCAAGTGTGTTTTTTCACCAACTTCTTGTCCCACGCGTTGCCATGGATACAGTGTGTGTCAAGATTGCATGGTAGTGAAAGCATGTCGGCTTTCTGCCGCTGCCTACAGTCACAAATCACGGGTGTTGGCAATCTGGTAGCCGCACATCAACATGAGCCTGCAATGGCGCCAGGGAATGCAAGAGGTGTCGTCGCACGGACATGGTTGCTCGTAGGTCAGTTGTGTTTGCTCAAATTCAACACCAAGAGAGATATCATGTGCATAAGCAACCTCAGGTCTCTTTGCGGTGAAACACTCACCCATAATTGATGCTCAAAACCATGGCATGTAGTTTTTGCCTCGCTTCGCTCTTTGTATTTGAGAATGTTTCATTCCAAGTTCTCTGGTACTCAGGGACTTATGGTTGTACTTCTTCATTGGCAACCCAATGAGGTGCCCCTCCATACAAGGGAAATGCTACCACATTTTCCCATCCCATAAGTGCTTCCATTTACTTCATTTTCAGGCAACAGACGACTCGAGATTGGTATGTGGTGCTAAAGAATGAACCCGACGTTCACTTGCTTGTGCCAACTTATCGCCACCACCTCCCTGTCATTCTACTCACTGCTTACCATCCACACTCCTGTGCCATTGCTGCCCCTTTCATTTCGTTCCATGGACTCGTACAAGCAGAGCATGAACGCCTGGATGTGATGTCACTGCTTTATGGTTGTGGCTCTCCTGCATGCCACCTGTTGGTTCTGCTCTGTCAGCTGTTGTGCTTTTTTCAAACACATGTATTGTAGCAAGGGAAGGAAGGAAACATGACATAGATGGCTTCATTGGATGAAAAAAAAACTTGATCTGCCAGGGTGAGTCGTCAAGGATAAGGGGGAGGATATGCAGGGCAATACGCAGTACATGAGAACAGAGAGAATCTGGAGGGAACGCAGATCTGAGCGGCAGCATAGGTAGGGCAGTTGGCGGTGTTGGTGCAGTTGCCACCGCACGCGGACAGCGTGCCAACGCAGGTGGTGCAGGGGGGCCCGCCGCAGTCGACGCGCGCGCAGCACAGGCAGTTGCGCATGCACGCGTTGTAGTTGGCGGTCTGCGCGTCGGACGAGCCGCCGAGCACTAGCTTGTAGTCGAAGCACGCGTTGATGCACATGGTGCTGGTGTAGCGGCACACGGGGCTCGCCACGTCGCCCACCACCTGCATCGCCTCCTCGGGCGGGGGCGGCCACCGGGGGTAGGGGCAGACAGTGCCCGACGGGCAGACGGAGGGGTCGGCGGGGGGCAGGTTGGGGCGGCCGGCGCACGCAGTCTGGCAGGGCGTGCAGGGGCCCGGCGTGACAGGCAGCGCGTAGTTGCACAAGGCGTCGCAGTAGGAGGGGTAGGTCACGAGGTCGGCGCCGCACACGGTGAGCGAGGGCGCGCAGCCGCACGTCGCGCCGATCCTCGGCTCGCAGGGGATGATGAGGGTGGAGCCCGGTTCGAGGGCGGAGGGGCTCAACGGGTCGGTGGTGGGAGGGAGGTTGTTGGCGGCGATGATGGCCTGCGGCGAGGTGGAGCTGGCGGTGCAGCGGTAGGCGTAGAGCGATGCGACGTAGGCGAGCGTGTCGTTGGGCTGCACGGTGTACGCGATGATGGAGATGGAGGCGTTGGTCGCAAGTGACGAGTTGACTAGAGGGGACTCCACGCACACTCGTTGACCCACTTGCAGGTACGGCGGTTGGCACTGCATTGAAGGATGGAAGGGAAGGAGAGGTGTAGCCAACTTGAGGGAAGCAAGGATATGGGTGGGCTGTAGACATTGATTGCCATCCATGTTTGCTTTTCAGTGTGCTTCCTGATTTCCGTTGCAGACTTCCCGAGAGAGAGAATGGTTGTCTCCCCTGCTCACTCATGCCCTCTCTCATTCGACACAGTGACAGGGTTGGGTGAGCGCACAGACATAGCCCTACCCCATGCACCATCATGCCCTGCTCCCACGCGGCGAGCATCCACACCACACCGCATCACGCCTTCATGCCTGCAAGCTGTGGAACGTCCTCCTGCCCTCTCCACCCAACCCACGCACGCATCTTCCTCCCTTCGTCATCTGCCTGCCAGTGCTACGATCCAGAGACAGCTGCTTGGTGCCGTACAGCAAAACGCATATGGTACAGTAAAACACATATGGTACACAGCACAACACATATGGTACAGTAAAACACATATGGTACAGCACAACACATATGGTACAGTACAACACATATGGTACAGTACAACACATATGGTACAGCACAACACATATGGTACAGTAAAACACATATGGTACAGTAAAACACATATGGTACAGCACAACACATATGGTACAGTAAAACACATATGGTACAGCACAACACATATGGTACAGTACAACACATATGGTACAGCACAACACATATGGTACAGTAAAACACATATGGTACAGCACAACACATATGGTACAGTAAAACACATATGGTACAGTACAACACATATGGTACAGCACAACACATCTGGTACAGCACAACACATATGGTACAGCACAACACATATGGTACAGTACACCCCAGGCCCACTCCTCGTCCTTTCCCCTACAAAACCCGGTGGCGCCCGCACCTGGATGCCGGGGTTGAGGGCGAAGAAGAGCTGCTGCGTGAGGTTGAACGCGTTCCACAGAGTGGGGCAGCTGTCGCCCTGCTGCACCACGCCATACCGCGTGCACGCCGTACCCCACGCCCCGCCCGCTCCCCCTCCTGCTGGCACCGGCGGTGTGCCCCCGCCACCACCGCCGCTAGCCGCCGGTGGCGGCGGCAGCGGAGGCGACGGCAGAGGGGGCGACGGCAGAGGGGGCGGCGCCAGCGGCGGGGGCGGCGGGGTGGGGGGTGGGGGGGATGCAGGCGCGACACAGACGAAGATGCCGCTGGGGAGCTTCTGGTTGTTGCGCGTGCAGTCCAGCCCCGGGTTGAGC
>SZWC01009804.1:6441-18115 GCA_023375785.1 Penium margaritaceum
TGTGGAGACAAACAAGAAAGTCCGGAGTCAGAGATGATGGAGCATACCGGTTACGGCCAAGGGACCTTCTTCAGTGCTCTAATCTAACATGAATGACGGACTGAGTGTTATAGATCCACATCGAGGTAGATAGGGACGGACAGAACCTAGGGATGCAACCGAGGGATGCAATCGAGGCCCACGGACGGTCAGCAAAGACGTCAGCAATGTGCTCGTTGTCAAGGACTCTTTCGAACCTGACGTCGATATGGAAGTTGTGCCTTCCAACGAGGCCGCCGTCGTAGCCGCATAACTGCAGTAACCAAAACAACAGCCTTCTTGGTTTCAACTGCCACCACAGCCATTTCCAGTGGGCTCACGGCTCATCCACAGCTGCCTCGCACTCTCATACATCTCCCGGGCAAGTAGCAGCTCTTGGCTGCTGTTCTGGTGGTGGTTGACCTCGCGTTGCCACTAGAATCTGAGCCAATTCCCTTTTCACCCCTGGGTGCCGCCTAGCAGGACCAGATGGACTCTGTAATGACAGCATATGAGGAGTACAGAGAGCTTGACTTGGATTTGGAGTGGTGATGCTCTGACCCTGGCTACATGCCGGGTGATAATTACGACCTGACTGACTACTAAATGCATGAAGACACAGAGACAGACCAAGTGTACAGCCTGTCGTCGGATGATTTCCCTTCTGGTCAAGATACACCACCGCCAACTCAAAATGCAGCCGGAGCATTGACCTCTCCAAATGTTGGTACATCCTCCCATCTTACTTAGGAGCCGACGCTAGCGTCCACGCATCCACACCAGCATCTCTGGCACTGCCAGGCCTTCCTCATCGCCTCTTAGAGACACAGCAGATTCGCAGCATGTAGCTGCAGCAGCACTTGCTGCTACAGCTTCATCTGAGTCCCCTGCTACTTCAACCTCTTCACCGCCACAGCTCCCTGATCCTTTCACCCTCTTCATAGCACTGTTAGACGCCAGAAATTCTGTTGCCTCAACATTTTCAGCATTTGCACGCACGTCATGTGTAGAAGCAAGCACGATAGCGAGCCAAGCAGTGGAGGCTTACACCACTATTGCTATCCCTTGCAGCTATAGCCGTTAACGTTGATACCCAGGTTTCAGATGCAGCAAAAGCTATTGGATCTTCAACAACCACAGATACCACTGCAGACACGTCTGCAGCTGTAGCCATCAGGATCTCTACCATCTGTGCATCCTCCTCTCCTAGCTCTTACAAACATCGCCTCCATCTGGTTTCAACAGCAACAGTCCCCTCCAATTAGCGCATGTTACTGGAGCGTTGTGCCTGATTTTCTCCTAAGCGTCTACTGTCACTGTCTTGGCAGAGTCAACTGCATCGACCCAGCCACTGCTCCTCGCAGCACAGCTCGGCTTGGTGAGCTGAATTGTGCCTACCATGAATCATGTGTCATTCTGCACATCTCTCTGCTGCATGCACCGCTGGGTCTTCCTGTCTTGGGATGGGCTATCTTACAGCTAGGGGTGGTCTTCTGCACCTCCACCCATATTTCCCATGCCCACTGGGACAAGAAAAAAATCTGCCAAAAATTTCTTGGCAGGGTGCATTGACTTCCATCATGCCTGTTGATGATGAAAGATATGTTGCTCTTCAGGCTGACCTGCGGCACGCACACAACGAATACCAGGCTATGCTTGCTACACATTTTGCGACCAAAGAGCATCTACAGTGTAAGCAGAATGATCATGCGTCATTTGCTGATAGAACTGATCACATGGTCATGTCGCATCTAACTTGTTCTCTGGCAAGCACCTCTGTTATCGCTAGTGTCGTTGCTGCATTTTCCATTGGATCTACTTCCACTTGTATGCCCGTGAGCACGGCACCCTTACCCACCAAGTCAATTGCTGCTACAGTGGCTGATGGCACGGTGGCAGCCAAAGCTTTTGCATTACCATGGTATCATTAGCTTGATTTTACAACACCCCCTCCAAATTACCTTGTTATCCTAGGAAGTGTGCTTTAGTTCCTGAAAAGATCTGGGAATGCTATCATGAAGTTGTTCCACCCTTTGTTCCTGCCCCATGTCAGATTGCTCACACCGTCCATTTCTTCATTACCGACGGTTCTGACAATCTCACCTTTGAGATTGGGCCATACAACGAAAACACAGTGCGTCGTACAGCTGCGAACCCTATTGGTTCCTATTCTCTGATACGGTCCCGCAACACAGTTAGTGGGCACGCTGCCCAGAGTGTCCTCAGAGAAAAGCTGAACTTGCTTAAGATGTGTACCAATGAAATCGTTGATGCCTATTGGGCATGCTGCCTTGTCCTTCTGTGTGAGCTCATTATAGCTGCTCCGGGACAAATTTTTGCTATCCTCTCCATTGTAAGTGGCTTCATTGATGAGCTTTCTGAGATCCTTCGCAAAATCAAAGCAAGAGAGCTCAAGCGCTTGTCCTTAGGGCCTGTCCCTGACCAATCATCTCCTGGTATTGGCGCCTTGTGGGAGTTCTCTTCCCAGTGCCTCACTGACTGGTGGAGCGCACTTTAAAACAAAAGGATTCACAGTGCACCTGTGGTCGCTGCAACCAGTTTTGTTCCTTCTCCTGCCCTTTCCTCTTCTTCTGCCGCAATCTCATCTTCTTCTTCCTCCTCTGCTGCCACCTCACTGGTGACTCAGGGCTCTAGGGAACGAGGGCATGGCCAGGGTCTAGGTGATAAAGTTCAAGGGCAAGGGTCCCTTTACCCAGTCCATCTCCTCTGTTGCAGAGTGAATGACTTGCTGGAACTATGGCACATCCGGGCATTCTGCTCAGAAGTGTCTGGCACCACCAGACGATACTTACCTGGTCTTTGCCATGCGTTCTCACTGGGCTTTCTTGGCTGGGAGGAGCAAGGTCATATCATCCTCTTCTGTTTCTTCTTCCTCCACCACCAGCCACTCCACTACCACCATCGCAGTAGCAGACGCCTACACCACCGCAGTTGCTCCTGGCCTGGCTCCCTACGATTAGGATTTGCCTTTGGCCTATGGTGGACCCGCCTACGCTGGTCCACCATTGCTACAATACATGCATCCCTTGTGGTTCCCGCCACGTGGAGGGAATTAAGAGTCTTCCAAATTGGTGATAAGGCCACAACCGCATGAAGAGAAGCGTAAGTTTGAGGATGCCCTCACGAATGACATGGAGCAATGTTGCCTTTGTAATGAGGGAGGTAAGGGTGTCCAAGACTGGTCGGGATTCCTTACATGCGAGACCGATTGTGCTCTTTGTGGTGCATTCTCTACTATGTGCATGTTCAGGGTCTGTTGCCTCTCTCTCATGTTTCCTATGGTTATCCATCTCCCCTCAGTCCACCTTCTACCACCGTTTTCTTTAGTCGCATCCAATTGTGCTTCCGTGTATCTAGTGGCTTCTGGATCCTTGATTCAGGCGCCACTTACCACATGGCGTCACATGTAGCAACAGGCACGACGGAAGGCAGGGGAGGAGTGCGGGATTCAGTCATAATTCGTACGGTGCCGGTGGAGGAAACAGTCACTTAGGAAGTAGAGGAAGCAACAACAAGAGAGTCGGTGGTGGCTATAGCAATACCAAGGCACCGCTCACACTCGCGATGCATGGCGCTGACAACATGAGACTCGTCAGTGGTTGATGGATAGGTGTACCATCCATGGCTCGGCAGGCCACAGTTGTGACAGACGAGAGAGCTACCTTGGGAGGAGCTGCTGTTGGATGGCTGCTGGGTCTTCCCCTTCCCCTTCCTCCCATGTGCCCCTTTGCGGCGGCCAGCACCACGCGTGGCTCCGGCTGCACTAGGGGTCCTGGACAATGGAGAGATAGGAGAGGAAGAGTTGACCACTGTCAATGCTTCCATATCTCCATGTTGTAGATGGGTTTCATGAAGCGCCTCCTCCCATGCGAAGAACTGGGAATAGAATCAGAACAACAAAGTTCCCTCCGACGCCTCGGCCTCTAGAATCTCAAGGCCATATTCAGTGAGGATCTTTGCAAATTTTGCACTTGCAAAGTTGTTCATGGTGAGGAGGGCGGCCAGCGTAGGCTGACCGGACTTGCCGAGCTGACGAAGATCATGCGTGCGGTGTCGATAGGTGGTGACTGACTCAGAGTCACCCATATTGAAGTTCCTGAAGTTCCTTCAAATGTGACCAATGATCGCTTGGCCAGAAGCATTGCAGGGGCATGTGGGGATTCTCTAGACCTCACAATAGTTAGGGTGAGTTCCGGTAGTAGGATCACCGATGAAGGGCTCAAGGTCAATGCGATCTCTCTTTGGTGTGGTGAACATAGGGACCCTAACTGTATGGCCTGCATTGAACAATTGCTCGGGGATGCAGGAGTTTTCCTTCAAGGTGTAGAAGGGCCAAAGACCCTCACCATAAGCCCGCTTGAAAGACAAATTCTCCCAAGTCACAAAATTTCCCATCTCAAGATGCAGTGTTGGTGTCTCAAAATCCTTTGGCTTGCATTGAGTACTGGATGCACTACCTAGAGACCCTAGTATTTGGGAGATATAATACTCCTGGTGCTACAGGGTTACTCTCTGGGAAGCGGACCACGCACATTAGGGAGAAGCGACTAAATGGGTGTAACTGTCGGAGCAGACTATACTTTGGCAAGGAGTCTGCGCAAGTCAACAATCTACTGATTAATAGCGACAATAGGGTCAATTGGCGGTGTTGCGCTAGCAACGGTGGACCATGTTGCACCACCGGTAGCAGGTCTGATCATGATAGTGGACGACATATACTTCCACTAAAACTGTGTCTAACACTGAGAGACTGTGAAAGTTATAAAAAAGTTTATTGACCACATTTCTGGAGGAGTTGAAATGATGAGAAAAAATCTTTTTGTGGGTTTTCCTTCTTTCAGAAATGCCCCACCAATGATTGGGTACCCCTATCACGTGATTTAGTGATATGTCTTTTTTTTTTTCTGCTGATGGTTGGCAACCAGTAGTTCATCAGAGCTGCCTAGAAGCCCACACAAATTTCGTGCACCTTTCATGGCACCTATCGAGGTGGTGTTGTTGCAGCGATTCTGGTTGCAACCATCGTGGAACTTCTTCTGTCGTAAGATGCTACTGCTGTCAGCTAACAGCTAATCGCTGTTAGCTGATACTGCGGTTGTTGTTGTTGTCACTGTTGTTGTTGTTCTTGTTGTTCTGGTTATTTTTGTTGTTGTTGTTGTTGTTGTTGTTGTTGTTGTTGTTGTTGTTGTTGTTGTTGTTGTTGTTGTTGTTGTTGTTGTTGTTGTTGTTGTTGTTGTTGTTGTTGTTGTTATTTTTTTTGTTTTTTTTGTTGTTGTTTTTGTTGTTGTTGCTGCTGCTATGGCAGCTTCTGCTGCTACTACTACCGCTGCCGCCGCTACTACTACTATTGCTATTACTGCTTTTGTTACTACAACTAATGGTGCACGCTGCTTTGGGTGTTTTACGATTACTGCTATTGATTCTCGTATTGTGCATTGCTGCTGCTCTTTTCATGCGGCAGGCACTAGGCGACCGAGCGAGTGAGAATTTCTTGGTGTGGTCACGTTCATTCTACATAAGTTGACGTGGATGTGCCCATAAGGAAAGATACGCTGTGCACAGATGGCGGAGGAAGATAAATGAAGATAAGGAAGCAGCGAGGACACTTCCCTGCTGTGTGGCTGTGCCGTTGCCACGTGTGGGCTTTGCCATTAGCTTTGTGCCACGTTGTGTCAGCCGCATGACCGCCTACGCTACAATTTCCGTGGGATCAATACGATGAAAAACATTCTGACATAATTTCTCCTGCATTATGAGCATTTTTAAACCACCACCAGGCGGGCTAGAAATTGCAAGAAAAATTCAGTAGGGTTTTCCCTGCACTCACATCCGGGGGGGGGTGAGCTCCTTGCTGCACATTGATGCCACATCGTGGCTAATCGCGGTGTGGAGGCCACAATACTAGGGTAACATCAACAGGGTCAACTATAAAGGAAAAGTTTGGCCAGTACTTTTGGGCGTGTGATGTGTCGTTTCTTGGAGATTGCATTCACTATGATATACCTACCACATGGAAAGCACGTGCCCCCCAAGATAGCGCGGTCCAAAAGTTTTATGCCTCATTTAAGGACCGTTGGATGAAACTCACATCCGGGCTTGGGTTCCTAATGAGCGGCAAGGCCCATAATGAGACCGCAAGGGTGTGAAGATGCATAATTTATTCATTGATGTCCACATTGACAACAATGTGGCTTGGATCCATACTGGCTGGGAGGACAGTGGACACAACTCTCTTGTCTACAAGGATGCATGCTTCTATGGATTTCAGGTTCTACCTAGAAAATTATACCTTGCCGATGCCTGTTATCCATTAAACAACGAGCCACTCACATATTACCTTTGCATGCGCTCCCACTTGCACAAGGACGGTGGTGACGGTGAGGCTGAGGAAATGCAAACGACATAAGAGCTGTTCAATCCGCGACACACGACCCTATGCATGATTGTAAAATACATCATTAGGTAATTGAACCAAAGTTTGCACTTCTGTCCAACATGGAGGGATTCTCATTCGAGGCATAGTATGATACGTTGTTTCATGTTGTGTGCTACACAACATTTTTGTTGCATGCATCAATGTGTGTGAAGATTACAACAAGGACTTTCTTATGAACATGGATGAAGCCAGAGACATGTAAACTGATGACGATGACTTTGATGATGTAGATGCAACTCAAAGGACAAGGGCGTTTAGGGACAGGCTTGTTCGTGCTATGTTCATTGAATATTCTAATATTAAAGAAACACGTGGTTGAGTATGAACATGCATTTCTTGTTCTTATGATTTAATTATGTAGTTACTTACTGATGGTTTCTTAGCTTTTTCCTTACATTAATTTCAGCATGCCTTTGTCACCATTCATAGCCTTTCTTGGAAAACCTTAAAACACATGAAACTGAAGTAAAAAATTTGCATTTCATGTTAATTCCATTAATACCATCATAAAACATCTGAAAACATCTACCAAAATCTTATTGTTGTCTGATATGCTTCATCATCCATGACGATGTAGCATATCAGACAACAATAAGATTTTTTAGTGCCTCCAAATACCATATAGTAACAACACACCAAATAAAAACTGTTTAAAAAGCAATATTGTACAAGACTTGTTTACCTTAATCACAACAACACTGTTTTACCTCTCGGTCTGCCTTTACGAAGAACTCGGCCATGCGTGGAGTTGTGAACAGAAGCTGCATTCTTTGCAGACTAATCGTGAAAAACCTTCACAATTTTGCGTACATGCCTCAACCATACATAACTATATGAGCCATGCAAGTTTTATAGGGCTATGCGTCAGGCGCACTACAGCCCGAGAAAGTGATACACCTGCACTTAGCCCGGCTCAGCCACGTGCAAGGTTTTTTCCCATTCACTCATTCAAAATGCGGCGCACCCCGACCATACCACCTGTTGTTGCACGAAATTGTGCAATAGTGCCAACACCGAAACCCACGCCACCACCTACACCAGCACCACTATTCCCATTGTACCTACAACCACACAACCACCCACACCACCACCCACACCCCTCCCGTACCACCATCCACAGCACCACCCACACTCCGACCACCACCACCCGGACCACCACCCACACCACCATCCACACCCGGACCAACACCATCCACACCACTACCCGCACCCCCATCCATACCAAGACCACCAACCACACCACCACCCACACCCACACCCGTATGCGGACCACCATCCACACCACAACCCACACCCACACCCATAGATGGACCACCACCCATACCACCACCCACACACACACCCAATCCCGGACCACCAATCGCACCCCCACCTACACCCGGACCACCATCCACACCACCTGTCCCACCACCCACACCCGGATTACCATCCACACCCGGATTACCACCCACACTACTACCCTCACCCCCATCCACACCTCCACACTCACCCCCATCCATTCCACCACCCCGACCACCAACCACACCACCATCCACACCTGAACCAGCATCATCCACACCACCATCCGCACCCCCACCTACATCCAGATCCCCCACCCACACCACCACCCACACTACCATCCACACCTAGACCACCACCCACACCACCATCCATGCCCGGGCCCTCACTCCCACCCACACTACCACCCACACCCCACGAATACCACGACCCAAACCACCAACCACACTCCCATCCGTATCACCACCCACACTCCACCACCCACACCACCACCCACACCCAGAACCTCACCCCCACCCACACTACCACCTTTACTCCCATGTACAGCACCACCCACACCACCACACACACCACCACCCACACGCACACTCACACCCGGACCTCCACCAACACTATCACCACCCACACCACCACACATACGACCACCACCCACACCACCACATACACCACCACCCACATCCGGACATCCAAAAACACCACCATCCTTATTCACACCACCATCAACACCACCATACAAACCACCACCCTAACGACCATCCACACCACCACACACACCACCACCCACACAACCACCCGCACTCCCATCCATACCCGGACCAGCACTCACACCACCACCCATACCCGGACTACCATCCCCATCCACATGTGGCGCTCGGCGCGAGTGCCGAAGACCCAACATATGCCTCATTGTGATTCTTGACATGTGATGACTTGTTCTTGTCATGTAATCGAAGTACACTTACCTCTTAATACAAATGATCCATGTGTCCCAAATCCTCAAATCGTTCATTACTCTGCACCTCATCCCTGTGAACCACTTATGTTTTGCTCGGTGTAACGAAGATGTGGAGCACTTGGAGCTGAGGTGTTGGGGCGAGGAGCAACAAACGCTCTGCTAGGGTTGGTGGAGTCAGACATCATGGCGTAGGGTTTGGGAGGGGATGGATGTGACTTAGCGCAGGCAAGAGGGGTTCTTAGCGCAAAACTACTTAAAGATGAGAAGAAACCGTCGTGAGTCCATGCGATGTACGCATAGACCCATCATTTTTAGACTTGCACATCGCACGGCAGGCAACATCGTCGTCACAACATCAATTTTGTGACGACTAAGGGAGGATGTGCCGGTGAAGCATTTGCATGATTTTTGGAAGCAATGTCTCCCGTTGTTCGATGCCTACTTGTGGCAATTTTAGGGCCATTAGGCAAAGAAATTTTAAAAGAAAATGTTTAAACTACTAGGGTATGGTAAAAAAAATGTGTTGACATTAGCAAATCAATTACGATGGGTTGAAACCGTTTAATGATGGGTTTGGAACCAAATGGTTTCAAACTCGTTTGTGGGTCGTTACCAACCACAAACACTAATCTATGGTGTTTTAGTGTAAAGATTGATGATTGAGGCCCCTTTCAGTGACGAAATCATCTCACCGGGAGAAGACACCGTGAGTTGAGTTCGTAGTGCCAATTAACTAGTTTGTCTTGAACATCGATAAACGTGCTGGTTTTTTTCCCTTGATGTCATGGAACCCTCTTTGCCGTGTCATAGTTCATTTCACGCTGATGTGAGAGCATGTTTCTTTAAGTAACATACAAATTTTGAAATTGTTTTTTTTTTCATACTCCTGAATGTAGAGTAGAGTAACATCGTGCATGCGATGATGTGGCTCGCTTGGATGACGTCATACTCCATGTAAAGACAAGTGAAATGAATCATTTGTGGTTTCAACTTGCAACGTTTGGTTTAGAAATTACTCAACCGAAGGCAATTCCTACTAGTTGCTACACCTCCTGGCCGGAGCAACGTTCTTCCAACTTGTTGACAACATCCCATAGTTCGCGCATTTATCCTAGGACTCGATAACATGGGTGAACACCGATGGTCGCTTCAGAAAACGTCTGAATTTTTTTGACATTGATGCCACGCCGAATCGAGCTATGAGGGTCTCCGTTGTGATAGCAGATGCCCATTCACAACCTACGATTTGTTGTTTGCTTTTGAGAGGGATTGCCGCAAAGACTTGCTACAGTGTGACAAGGGCTACACTGCTGTGGAGTCCATCAGCACGCGCATCCGTTGTGAAGCCTTAGGCCTCCTTCACACCAGCTTGTAGCAACTCGAGCCGCGTTCGATGTGCTCGACAGATTATATCGGACAAACGGGATGAATTGCTACGGTCTAACCCCTCACACCGGAAGGTTTAGCAATGAAATGTAACAGATTCGCGCGTGAACGCTTTTTACACGTCTTCAAACGAATTCCTGACAGCATTGACCCATGTTTTAGGTTCGCACCGTCATAAACAGGGGGGAAGTCCTTTCGCGCGCTTGACTAATTGCTAGGAGTTGTTACACCCCCAAGGGTGTAGCAATTCCTAGCAACACGCGTCGGCGGCTGAAAACGAACGTTTAAAGGAAAACGTTAATTTTCCAGCTTGCTCATGTAGCTCGTTTGTCCGCTTTCGCCTCCATGCGTCTCGCCAGCGAGCGTGCATCTGGAATCGGCGGGAAAAACAAAACAGCTCACGTTCATCGCGAGAGGTGGATTCACACAGATTTTGAAATCCACCGACGGCACAGGGTGCGCCATCAAACGTGCGCATGTCTAAGGCCGGGTCACAGGCCATCACTGATGGGCTTGAAAATTCGACGACGAAAACCGGTTGATGGCCGGCTGATGGTGTCTGTTCCAGCGCGAAGTTTCATATCGCTCACCGCCCTCGTAGTTGGCTCTAAAAATTTGACATCTTCGCGCCAGCTTAGTCACCGCCACAACTGGTCGTGAAATCGTATTCGACTAATGGCGTATGACCGTGATGGTGAAGAACCTAGCGTGACCGACAGCTCCACCTGACTGTCAACGCACGTTACTGCCCATCAACGCCCATCAACCCTTTCGGTTCATGGGCGCTGATGGGCCGACCTCGTCATCGCGCGAAACTGGTAAATTTTAATTAAAAAGATCCGCCTTCGGATCAGATAACACCTGCCTGTTTCGCACGACGGCGAAAGTCGCGTTACCCATGGACCCATTTTAAAATAAAAACTTGAACTAGTGGCGGGAAAGACCTGATTTTTTACCCATCAGCGATGGCTGATGGCGTGTGACCGTGATGGCCAGTGAATCGTTCCAGATACCCTACTGCCTGATGATTTCGTTATTAAATAATTGCTCGGGACCACGAATTCTTTTATTTGGCTACACGTTTGAAATTTTCTCCGGAAAACGAATACGTTTTATTATTTCCTCAGATGAGGATCGGCACTCGAGGACGCCACGAAATCCAAAACGCGGAATTGGGCCACTCAAACGCCCGATTTTCCGGTGTCGGAAGAGCACCGACACCGGATTTGGCGAGGATGGAGGTCGAGCGGGACCTCCTCCGAGCGAAAAAAACGAAATTAAGACTACATGTTGAAGTGATTTCGAGTATTTTGAAAACAGAAAAAATATTATTCCCGAAACGAATTAAGACTACAAGTCAAAAATTAATTTGGACAACGAAATCATCAGGCAGTTGGGTAATCCGTCCGATTTAATTTTGTCGTTCCCGCGCTTTTTTTTAAAGCCCATCTGATGGCCTGTGACCCCGGCCTAATGTCGCGTCGCAACAAAACGCGTGCTGAACCCTCGCTTCGCGCCAGTGTGAGGCAACTTCCACTTCATTCTGTGTGGAGGCCTTACAGGCTGCCCCCCCCCTCCCC
>SZWC01009804.1:38264-50706 GCA_023375785.1 Penium margaritaceum
GTGTGCGTGTGTGTGTGTGTGTGTGTGTGTGTGTGTGTGTGTGTGTGTGTGCGCGCGCGCGCGCGCACGCGCACGCGCGTGTGCGTGTGCGTGTGTCCACAAAGCCTGTCCCAATGTGGTCATTGTTTTTCAAGATGCCTGTGGGGGAGCTAATTCGACTTGTGATTAGGTTGGACCTGATAGTACCGACTGGCTTGATGAGTCACATATTAGTGGTGTTCATCGTTTTTCTGACTCCTGTGCCGAGCGTCTAAGAGAGGCAACATGCTCATTGGCCCATTGCTTTGTTTTTACAAGAGGTCTTGAGGCCGAGTGGCACCAAACCAATTGACTCCATTACCACTCATCACATGACATGTTACTATAGTGACAATGTGGTGCCGAGTCCCGTTGCGTCAGTTTGGTCCATTTGCATAGGATTTAGTCAGTGGTTGCATGCCATGGGCCTTGGGATGGTGCATTTTGACGGTCCGTCTGGCCCTTTGAACATTTCCATTATACTCTTTGTCCCTAGTCTTGAGATCATTGCTCTCTGATCGTGCTTGTTTCAAGGTGGATCTATCTGTTGAGCACTATGGTGACTCCACCACAATAACTGATCTTGACACTCATGGTGTTGTTCTTCGCACCCCAATTGTTGATGACTTGTATTATGTGCCTCGTTGCACACCCTCTGCCTCCTCCCTTTTTCGTGCATCTGCAGGTGTGTTTTTCATCAGTGTTCTTTTTCCATAACACTAGTGTTTGATATATCACCACATTTTCTATGTGAGCTCGTATACTACGCTCAAGCTCATTCACACTAGGCCAACCCTCGATCCTGACGCAGCTTCCTTCGAGATGCCACCCAAGACAGACTATCTCTTTTGTACTTATGATAAAATACTGTTAGTTGTTGAGCTAATCACCTCTGGTAGTGAAGCCGCGAAACCAAGAAGCTCACAAAGGTTTTTATACGTTCTTCCTTTGCACGCATGAATCATGCAACCCAAACTTAATCAGGCATACAGTTCACCTTAAAGTGTACTAATGCCTTAGCATTACATCTCAAGAAGAGCTCAAGTCGTCAATACGCAAGAGAGCATCAAACAAGTTTCAATTAATCAGTATGCAAGACAAACCCTTTTACAACTGCCTTTCCATTCCTTGAACACAAAAGCACATTCTTGAGAAGTGGCCTGACCCGACCACATTAGTAATACACTTGCGCTGTGGGCTTGACACATAAGCACCCTAGTGCCAAGGTGACACACCAACCATGTAGCTTCCAAGAACTATGGACTTTTCTCTTTGAAAATTTCCATAACAACCAAGATTTGCATGGGGCTAAGATCGAACTCATGACCTCTCGCTTAGCTAAATCAATAAAATGGCTGAGTTAACCATTCACCCACATAATGTACTCATAGGTCATATCTCACAGGAGAGAGACCATATTTGATTCACCCTACAATGGATCCATGGGTCATACCTCCATAAGGGGCAGAGCATTCCTGATCTGCCCTACAACACTCAACAAGGGACAAACATATTCAACAAATGCATCATTGTACATACTCCCGACTCCACCTCACACGCACTATGTCCAATGAACCTTCTCGGTCCCCTCCCTGTCGAGTCTCTCTCACATTGGATACAATATGTTATCATCCTGCTTGATGTGGCTGGTGAGGAATAAAAGCCATTCTCTTCAGACTCTTCACACGTTGTGCTCGGATCATGGTGACGAGTTCTTAGGCAAGACAAATGCCTTCTTCGTTGAGCACGGTGGATTTTTCTAGCTCTATGCCACTACTATGCCACAGTAGAATTGTGTGCTTGAGCGCTAGAACCGCACCATGGATGATGTGGTTCACACCATGCAGTCTAACTATAGTCTTCAGGAGTCCTTTGCCTTTGAATTTTTCTTCTAGAACCACCTGTTTTACGCTCCTTGTGTGGACAATTTCACACTGCACGTGCTGTGGTCCAGACATCTCACCATCCTCCAACTTGCTCACGTCTCATGGTCCCTAGCCTGTGTGTGGTACAACGAAGACCAGCAAGGATTCACTGTCTTATCTCGAGGTCCCATGTATGCTTCCCCTGACATTCTTCTACGGTCAAAGGCCTAGCAATTTTGGGATCCCGCTTGTTACCACATCAACGAGTCCCCATACGCTCTCTCATTTGAGGCTCTCACCTATCGCAACCTGTCTAGTATTATGTCACTGGTCATTGACCACGTTCCCACTTGTGAGGCTTCCTTGCCGATGGAGGAGTCTAGACCTGCAGATGAGTCCGCCCGGAACTCCTCACGAGTGGTCTAGTCTATGGCTGATGATGATCCGGTCATCTTGGTTATGGGTCTAGTGGCCTTGTCGGTTCCCTCTGGCACGCCTTCTCACGTGCCAATGTCAGTCCCCTGGCATACCTGCTCCCATGCCAGTGTCGGTCCCCCCTGGCACAGTTCCTCTCATGCCAGTGTCAGTTGCCACTGGCACACCTGATCTTGCGCCAGTGGCCTCAACCCCAATCGCAACCTGTCTTGCGTCTACACCTGCCTCCCCGGTGGATGAGCCAATACCCATCCATGACCATCTTGCAAGCCTACTAAGCTTGTGGCTATGACTTGCAATTCACTTTACATCCAAAGGTTTCTGCCTTAGCCTCGGACTACTCCCGTGAGCCCTATGGTTTTCTTCGGCTTCTGGCCTCCAAGGCTCAACGGATGATTGACTCGCTATTCAAACATCCCACTCGTAATGTTCGGAGTGGCGAGCATGGCACGAAGGTGCTTGGCCTCAGTTTCAAGGTAGACTATAATGAGTTACACCCAACGTGTTTTTTTCAGTTATGAGTTGGTCTGTCGTGACTTCTCAATCGCTTGCAATATCAAAACGGATCTTGTTGTGGTCAAGTTGAGTACACAGACATGGATCTTGGCTATTCGGAGGTCTCCCTTGAAGGCGCCTCATCCAGGCATGTTAAAGGAAGCGCTCTCCTCTGAGGACAAAGGGTTATAGCATACTGCTTATGAGGATGAGCTGAGAGCCTTCTGTGAGCATGGTGTCTATGAACTTGTCAATCTCATGCCTAGTCAGAAGACTACTCAAGCCAAGTAGGTCTTTCACAAGAAGGTGAAGCCTCATAACATTCTTGATTCCTACAAGGTCCGCTTGATGGCTAAGGGTGTCACAGGCTGAGAATGTGGATTTCACTGAAACCTTTGCACTGGTTGGTTGTATGACCATCGCTTGTGCTCTTTTTTAGGTTGTTTCTCGTCACAACTAGGAGTTGCATCACATGGATGTGAACAACGCATTCCTCCATGGCATCCTCGAATAGGAGATCTACGTGATCCAGCCACCTAGATTGAAGGTCAGTGACAAGGTCTGACTCTTGCGCAACGCTTTAAAAGGTGTCAAGCAGTCACCCCGGTGCTGGAACTAGGAGATCACCAGTACACTGACACCTTCTGGTTATATGCAGATTGACACATTACCATCCCTCCTTTTTTGAAGGAGATCTGAGAGCTTCATAGCCATCTTAGTCCATGTAAATGGCCTCGTCATCACGTCTCCTTTGATGGAGGCTGTGAAGGAGGCCAAGGTAATCCTTCACACTGCTTACAAGATGAAGGACCTTGGTCTTGCAGATGTTCTATTAGGGATGGAGATCATCTTCATCATCACTGGTGGACACTCTTGCTGCACCAAGGACGTTATGCACAAGTTCTGTGGAAGAAACTTGTAGACCTCTCTGGTCCACTTCCCACAGCCTCCACCTCCATCAAACCGGATGGGCACATTGTCCTCAAGGTGGATGATCCCACACAGTTGGGGCAGTCGATGGACGTGACCGTGTATCTGCGTCTCATTGGCTCTTTGATATGTTTGGCCACGGCCATTCATCCCGACATCCCCTTTTACGTCAACCTTTTTGGACAGTTCTCATAGTGTCCTCGGGCAAGAGTCTTTCACACTGTTGTGCGAGTGGTGTGGTACGTAGTTTCTACACCGCGCCCTGGACTCTACTTTCAATGGTAGTGTTTGGTGGTAGTCAATGACTACACAGTGATTGGACTACGAGCCCTGATGGGCGTGGTCAGATAGGCTATGTGCTCCTAAAAGGTCGTACTGTTGTATTATGGCACAATAGTGAGCAAGATTCCATAGCATTTAGCTCATCAGAGGCATAGTATATTGTGATCAGGGCTAGGGCGGTTGAGGCGGTGCGGCTTTAGCATATGTTTTGTGAGCTTTGTGAGTCTATGCCTTACATTGTTCTATGCTATGACAAACAGTAACAGCCTTCCTCCTATCCCTCACGTGAATGTGTGTAGCATGAGAGTGTGGTCAGAATGCAACTGACGGCGCTCAAAACGGATGTGTGTGGAGGGCGGTAGGTTCAGAAACGCGAGTGAGGAGAGGAGTAAGAAACCTACGAGGTGGTACTCGCTAATCGAGTCCACCTGTTGGCCGGTGAGAGAGAGCTCGCCGGCACTCGCTAAAAAATAATTCATGGGCGAACCTGCCCCATGTCACAACCTGTCCACAAACATAGTTTGGACACACTCTGTGCATGTCTAAACTAACACGAACCCACAAGCAAGACTAAAATAGGTCACCAAGGTATTGCAGTTTACAAACAAATAAGCATGACAGTGGATTGTCTCGAGGACAAATGTGTGCTCTCCAAGAGGGGAGTAGCAATGACGTGAGTGTGTCCTGAGGCTAATCGCCAGCTGTCGGACTCGCGACTGCTCCCCCAGTCTCCCGTACTCTCTACCTCCTAAGGGATATGCAAGGCAATGGACGTGAGCCGAGAGGTCACAGTAAGGACAACAACAACAACACTCCCCCATGACCACACGGCAAAGAGGTCCACAGGCACGACAGCACTGATACGAGCAACGACACAAGGTAACAACAAGAAAGAGACAACAGATGCAGTTGAAGGGTAGAGATCAGTCCACAGTGCAGGCAGGGTGCAATCCCACAGAATGAGCAGCCGCGAGGAACTTTGTACGGCTTATGGCCTTCGTTAGAAAATCAGCACGCTGCGAGTCGGTGCCAACCCACATGACCTGAATCTCACCTGGATCCACCAGATCTCGGATATAGTGATACTCAACGTTGATGAGCTTGGTGCGCACATAGAACACACCGGAGATCTCGGCAATAGCCTTTGCGCTCTCATTATCACACCGAAGCACAAAAGGGGGGATGGACTGACGTAGCTCACGCAACAGACGCACCAGCCACACACTCTCGATGGCGCCTGCGCCTAGAGCTACATACTCAACCTCAGCAGTACTGCGAGCTATGCAGCCCTGTTTCCCACTACGCCACGAGACGGCAGTTCCTCCAATGAGGAAGATGTATCCGGTGCAACTCTTGCCGTCTGGACTCCATGCTCAGTCACTGTCCGTGTATCAGTTGAGGACCACAGAGGCCTGCCCTCGGTAGTGAAGGCCGACACGGGCGGTGGACACGACATACCGCACGCATCGAACGGCAGCCTCAAGAACCCGCATGCGTGGTGCTTGTGAAAACTGTGCAAGCAGGTTAACAGTGAAGGCGATGTTCGGGCGTGTCGTCGTGGCCAAGTACATGAGCGAGCCAATGACACGCAAGTACAAGGTCACATCGACTAGCTCCCCCAGCTTTGCTGGATCGTCAACCTTCACAGCGTCCTGTTCGACAGGGGTGATCAGGGTTGATGTCGTGCGTACATTGCTAAGCAGCTCGGCGAAACACTCCCCTTGTGTGAGAGCGTACCGCTCTTGATGGACCAGAAGCGTCTGTCGAGCATGATCTCGCACGATCTGCATGCCCAAAAACACTGTGGCCTCTCCCAGGTCTTTCATTTTGTATGTCGAACGCAGCACACCCTTGACTGCTTCGACAGCCTTCAGATTGGGTGAAGCGATCAGAAGGTTGTCGACGTAGACCAGGATGGCCGTGAGCGGCTCAGGAGCCTGTGAGAGGAAGAGCGACGGGTCCGCCGTACTCTGGACATAGCCAGCTCTGAGGAGTGTGCTGGTGATTTCTTTGTTCCAACACCGAGGTGACTGCTTCAGGCCATACAGGGCCTTCCGCAGCCGGTACACACGTCCACTGCCGTCTTCAAAGCCTGGGGGCTGGACCATGTAAATCTCCTCGTCCAGCTTCCCATGTAAGAACGCGTTATTAACGTCCATCTGGTGGAGCTCCCAGTCCTGCTGGGCCACTTGTGATAGCATACCCAGGACCGTGGTCATGCGTCCAACTGGTGCGAAAGTCTCAGTGAAGTCGATTCCTTCCACCTGAGAGAATCCCTTCGCAGTCAGTCGTGCCTTGTAGCGTTCGACTGAGTTGTCAGGCTTAAGTTTCTTCCGCAAGACCCACTTGGCCTGAACAGCCTTGCGTCCACGCGGCACGTCTACAAGCTCGTAAACCCCATGTTCAATGAGGGCGGCTAGCTCAGCCTCACACGCTTCGCGCCAGAGTGCAGCATCAGGACCGGCCAAAGCCTGGTACATCGTGGTGGGATCTAGCGTCACACCCATCACACTAGGGTCTGGGGCCGCAGTGACTCCACTGTGTGTAGCCAGGGCATAGGCCGCGAACGAGGGACCAACAGTGACGGTGGACCGTGCAGAATCGGTCGCAAGTTGGCGTTCGTGGGCAAGGAGCACGAGACCTGTAGCACAGCCTAGGTGAACTTCAATGAGGCCCTGCGCGCTGAGGCCTAAGGCCCTCATCCCGGGGTTCCCACTATGCACGCTCCGAGCAGGACGCGGGCGAAGCTGCCTGCCCTCACCACGTCGGTAGTGCTCTGGTGGCGGTGCCACTGGAGCACACGGTGGACACGCATTGGATGACGACACTGGCGATGTGTCAGGTGGTGACGATGCGTCGATAGGGGATACAGTAGACGGGGATGACACCGGCGCCTCGACCGGCGACCCAGACTGTGCAGGTGATGTAGATGACGCAAGCGACGCTGGTGGCTCTACTGGTGATGTAGGTGTGGATGACGCAGGCAGTAGTTGTGACGCAACAGGTTACATAGGCAGAACGGGCGACGTAGACAGGATGGGCGACGCAGCCAACGCAGGCGGTGTAGACGCCACTGGCAAGGTAGATGACGCAAGTGGGGTAGACAACTCAGGAGAGTCAACCGGTGAGTGGGACGGACCAGGAGCGCCAAGGGTGACTGGGACAGCATCACCAGTCAGTTCACCCCCCCTGCGCGAGGGAACGTAGTACACCCAGGGGAATGCGACTGTGGAGTGGCACCGGCGGACAGGTCTCGGAAGGAGAGACGCTCAAAGAGCAGCGCGTCCTGAGACTCTACAATGCACCGTCGACCGGGGTCCCAGAATCGCCAGGCCTTGGAGCGTGAGGCCACGCCAACAAACGCACAGACGCGGCCTCGCGGGGAGAGTTTGGACCCCTGTTGTTCTAGTGTGAACCAGACGCAAGCAAGAGACCCCCACACACGCGCAAGCCGAAGATCGACACGACGTCCGTACCATAGTTGGTATGGGGTGTGTGTGTTCGCGAGAGGGCCGTGAGGGATGCGGTTCTGACCCATGTCATGTAGGCCATGCCCTCGAAGGCGAAGGCTTCCGGCATGCCGCTGTCCACCCGCATGGAGGGAACCGCATCCTCCATGGTGCGGATCCAGCGCTCTGACACGTCGTTTTGCGGAGGCGTGGCAGGGGCGGAGAGGTTGTGAAACACTCCCACTGCGGCAATATACCGGTCAAGGTCCCCCATAAATTCACTGCCCCGATCAGAGCGGAAGTTCTGGAGTGTATGGCCGGACTGTCACTCAGCCATAACAAGCCACGTACGCACAGCAAGGACAACATCGCTTTTTAGGCGCGGGCTGAAAACCCATCGCATGCGGGTGAAATCATCCGTGATCTTTAGGACATAGCGCCCTTTGTCACCCTCGAACTCCACAGGGAGGGGTCCCAGGAGATCAGAGTGAACTAACTCGAGAGGCTTGAGGGCCCGGGAGTAAGACAGAGGGTACGTGGCGCGGTGCAGTTTGCCTTGGGCACACTGTAGGCAATCGGTTTTGGGCAGTGCCTCAAAGGATGCTGTGTCAAGACCTAGTGCAGGCTAAGTTCGAATGAGACGATCGACCGCATCCAGGTGGGCATGGCACAAGCGTCTGTGCAATAGACGATGGTGCTCAGGGGAAAGCGTGCCGGTTACGAACACGCGTGCGGCAAGGGATGTGGATATGGGGATAGACTCGGGGCAGGCGGAGACATGGTACAAGTCTCCAACTACCTTGCCACGGAGCACTACTTCAGCAATATCGCACACAGAGACAGTGGCATCCTCACCACTGAATGCGACGCTGAGACCCATCCGTGTGCAAGCATGTCCAGACGGCAAACTGAGTTCAAGATCGGGAACATAAAGCACGTTGGAGACATAAAACGGCCCTGACGGACTATGAAATTGCACTACACCCTCACCCTAAACAGGAACCTCATGCCCAGCAGCTGTGCGCACAGACCTCACAGAGCCAACAGGACCAAGCACCACAAAATCAGGTCGACGACATGTTATGTGATGGGTGGCACCTGAATCTAAGATCCAAGTGGCATCCGTCACACGCTCTGGCAAAGTGACGGAACAACTCTCAAAAGTACAAGCAGTGTACACAGATTACTCAGCAGATGACTGCCGAGCTGCGCGGCCGACACGTACATGTGACTCATCAAGCCACGACAGGTCGTCGCGACCTGAGTGAACAATGTACAGGTCAGCATCATCACGTCCGACGAACGACTCCACAAACTCAACAGTGCACTGTGCCCCGCCGTCACCATCCCGACTGCACGTCACGGACGCAACAGACTCAATAGTGGGACCTCTCGGCGCAGTCAATGCATTCGCACCTCCCTGAGTGGTGAGCCGGAGAAGCTGACGGAGCTCGGCAATGTCGTGGACCTGCGTTGCGAGCTGCTACTCCAAGGGTGACAGGTCTCTGGTGTCCTCTGCTGCTGATGGAGACTACAGGCCAGTCGCTGCTGTGGAGTGTACGGAGGCGCGTTCACGCTGTTCAAACGCTTGCTGCAGACCCTGCGCGATCTTCGTCCAGTTTTTGGGGAGCTTGCACTCCGTGTAGCGGTGCGCTCCCCCGCCGTTGTAGCATTCCCATTGTCTCTCCCGGATGAGCTTTGGAGTCTCCTTGCCATCCTTGCGATCCTTGCCATCCCTCCTGTTGTTTCTCCCTTTCTTCCCCTGAGCGACAGCGGCTGTGCCAGTTGCTGCTGCGGCTGTTGCTGTCGAGTGCGATGACTGATGAGAGGAAGGGGGGACAATCCGCGTTGCATGGACTTCGACGACAGCTGCGACTGATGCACCATGGTGGGCATCATTTGCAGCTCCAACTCCTGCCACGTGTAGGAAGTTCTCAGTGGCCCATGACAGCAGCAAGCCTCTGTCGGCCATCTCCTCGAGGCTCTTCAGGCTGAAGTTGTCAAAGGCCTTTGCGTACTCGCGTCCGACACCGATCCTGATAGTGTTGAACGCCATGAGTTGTCCATGCCCATGCTTCTCCAGGGCCCTATACAGTCGCATCGCCCGCCGCCAATAGTCAGCCGGTGTCTCGTGTGCACCATGACGCAGGGAGTTGAAGTGCGAGAGCTGTTGTGATGTTGCTGCCATAGTCGCGCCTTCAAAGAGGGTAGTTGCCAGCTTCCATGCGCCGTGCGGGTCAGCTCCTGCACCGGTGCGTGGGTCACCAAGGTAGGGTTCGAAGTCAAGGGTGTACTCCTCTGGGACTGCCTTGAGGAGACCGTAGGCGGCGCGGGCGGCAGTCAACGTCTGCTGGGGGTCAGTGGCCTGATACTGGTTGGTGTAGTACAGGTACACTCCCTCGCTGACTTCCCACATGCGAAACCTCGGCTCCTAGGTGCTGTAGCTGTCCTCCTGTCGGTAGGCGGGTGGGTCGGTCTCGAACCACTTGGGGGGCTTCGCTGTCGGCAGAGCCGCCGGGGCAGCTTGCTCGAGCGGTGGAGAAAGGGGTTCTTCCCTCAGCCCAAAGCTTGTGCGGAGAAATAGGTCTTCCAAGGAGGCTGGGTCTGGGACAGGCCTGCGGGTATCGCTTGGACCTGCTTCGCCTATCGGTGCTTCTTTCCGCGCTGAGCGGGTCAGACGTCGTTTTTCCAACTGTGCAAGGCGAAGGCACAGTATCCCTTCCTCGTCACTGGCGTCTGTATCGGACTCTGGCAGGTTGTCTGACGGCTCAGCATCGAACACTCCTAAAGTTGCATTGACGTCGGCTGCAACTGCACTCTCGACTGTCATGTTGCCTTTGCGCAATGCATCGCATAGCAACCTCTGCTCACGCTCCTGCTGTTGTTGCTGCTGCTGCTGTTGCTACTGCTGTTGAAGCTGTTGTTGCGGCTGGACTGCGCCCCGAACTAACTTGAACAGATCCGCTATCTGTTTGGCCGTCTGCTCAGCCTGCTGCGTCTGCTGCTCGCGCAGCTCGCGCAGGCCACGTACCAATGAGGTGGGACTAGACGGGGATGTGTCCCGTGTCGTGCTTGCTGTGGCGCCAACCACGCCGGAGGCAGCAACGCCAACGTCCATAGTGGAGCTGGCATTGGTGACTCCAGCAGGTGTGTCCTTCGGCATTGTGAATGGTGGCTGCTACCTCTGTCGTTGTGCGGTCAATGCTGCCGAAAAGAAAATTCAGCAGCATTTACCCCGCCCCAGTGGGCGTGGGATGTGTCGCGGCCTTGTTCAGCCCGAGGACAGTCGATAATCCCCTCACACGCTGCCGAAAAAATTTCGACAGCAATTCCCCCGTCCCTGTGGACGTGGGAAATCTGGAAGGGGTCTTCTGCGTGTACCTGAACCACCCCCATCCAACCCAGGAGCAAAGGGGTTCCCAACCAGCAGGGGGAGGGGAATACCAAGAGAGACCGATGGCTGAAAGGCGCTCTTGACAGCTACTGCTGCTGCTGCCAGTGCTGCAGTCGCAGCTCTCAACGCCGGTGGTCTCAAGCCACCTGGGGGTCGGCTGCTACGCATGATGCTTCTGCCGATGCCGAGGCTGCCGCGGCCGCCACATACGCTGACGTTGCTGTGCTGAGTAGCTGCTGTAACTATGGCGGGCAAGCAGTCGTTGCTGCGTCTGCTACTCGCTGCTACAGGCGCTGGCTGCTGCCCCCACCTACTGCTGCACACCGCCGGCGTGGCAACTGCTACTCCGTGCAGCTGCCAGCACTGTTGCGGCTGAGGAGTTGCCACTATGACTGCCGCTCGCTGCTGCAGTCGCATGCAGCAGCCGTCACCCGTGGCTGCACGCAGCGGGATAGCCGACGCCGCAGCTGCCGTCTGCCACTACAGTGGCTGGCTGCCGCTGCCACCGATCGCTGCTGCGCCTCGCTGTCGATGCAGCTGCTGCTCCACGCAGCCGCCCCTACAGCTGCTGCTCCTCGCGGCTGCCACTGCCACTGCTGCTTTGCGCCGCAGTGGCTGCGACTGCGTCCTGGCGGGTCCCCCCACTCCCCAGGATCTCGTTGCGCTTCCCAAGCGCAGCACGACGAGCTTGGCTCGTCGCGCTCTGATACCAAAACAGTAACAGCCTTCCTCCTATCCCTCACGTGATTGTGTGCAACATGAGAGTGTGGTCAGAATGCAACTGACGGCGCTCAAAATGGATGTGTGCGGAGGGCGGTAGGTTCAGAAACGCAAGTGAGGAGAGGAGTAAGAAACCTACGAGGTGGTACTCGCTAATCGAGTCCACCTGTTGGCCGGCGAGAGAGAGCTCGCCGGCACTCGCCAAAAAATAAGTCATGGGGGAGCCTGCCCCATGTCACAACCTGTCCACAAACAGAGTTTGGACACACTCTGTGCCTGTCTAAACTAACACGAACTCACAAGCAAGACTAAAATAGGTCACCAAGGTATTGCAGTTCACAAACAAATCAGCATGAGAGTGGATTGTCTCGAGGACAAATGTGTGCTCTCCAAGAGGGGAGTAGCAATGACGCGAGTGTGTCCTGAGGCTGCTCGCCAGCCGCCGGACTCGCGACTGCTCCCCCAGTCTCCAATACTCTCTGCCTCCTCAGGGATCTGCAAGGCAATGGACGTGAGCCGAGAGGTCACAGTAAGGACAACAACAACAACAATGACAACCACAGTGATCTTTCCACAATAGAGAACTATGGAGTGTTTCATGCACATATGAAGCACATTGTTGTTGAGCATGTGATCTTGTTGAGCGACAGATAATCTCCATCATGTGGGTTGGCACGGACATGTAGCAGGCTGACTTCCTGACCAAGGCACTTGCGCGCAAAAATTTCATGGTGGCCATTTGTTTTATCAGGCTTCGCTCCTTGCCTTAGGATTGGTGAGAGTGTGATGTGTGTGTGTGTGTGTGTGTGTGTGTGTGTGCTTGTGTGTGTGTGTGTGTGTGTGTGTGTGTGTGC
>SZWC01009805.1:4499-21321 GCA_023375785.1 Penium margaritaceum
CATATCTATATCTATATCTATATCTATATCTCTATCTATATATATATCTATATCTATATCTATATCTATATCTACATCTATATCTATATCTGTATCTCTATATATATCTATATCTATATCTATATCCATATCTATATCCATATATGTATATGTATCCATACCTATATCTATATGTATATCTTTATGTTTATCGATACCTTTATCTATATCTATATGTATATCTACATCTTTATCTCTATCTATATCTACATGTTTTTCTACATATGTATATCTATACATCTATATGTACATCTATATATATATTTTTCGATGTCTATATCTATATCTATACGTATATCTGTATCAATATTCACATGGAAATCTATATCCATATCTATATCTATGACTATATCTAGATTTATTTCTATATTATATCTGTATAGATATCTATTTCATATTTGTATGTATTTGTATATCTATGTTATATCTACATCTTTGTTCATATGTATGTGTATGGTGGAAAAAACCGTCTCCATATTCCTATACATAAACATGTAATTATGTAAAATATACACTTACATGTACATAAATAGGTAATTTTAATACCGAAATATATTTTTCCTCTGTTTAGTTTTTTTTTTAATGAATTTTGGAAATGTTGTCAAAACAAATCTTAAGATCATTGTTTACAAAGTATAGCATGATATATGAAAGAATGTGTGCATCAAATGTACAAGGAGGAGTACATGCATCCTTTTAGTGTTGAGTTGAAGGTTTCTATTATTCAATTATATATTTTGGTTTTTTTGTGTTAGTACATCCTCTTATTATCATTGTGGACCCCACGTCGGTGTGGAAACAAATCCATGTACGTGGTATTATGTAGAACCAGATTTCAGAATGTAAAGTGAATACACCTGTTCAAATATCGTCGCGGTTGTCTATCTGCTTGTTTTGTCTTGACTTTTTCTTCTCTTGGTGTTCGCTGAATGCGTCATCACCATTTTCTAGCTGGGCTTTTGGCCTTCACATGTTTGCACTTCTCCTCTGTAAGAACCCAATGGGGGTACTCCAGAAGTGGGTTGATGCTGGTAAGTTTTTAGTACCCCCATCAGAGGACAAACATTTCACACCCCCCGTACAATCTTCTCCGCCATTAGCTACCCCCATCGAGGACTTCGCTGGACACTAAGTTCAAGGTCGAACTAAAAATGGCTACCAAAGACACCTGGCTAACCTCCAAGCCGCCCATTCCAACGAGATCATCTTCAAGATAACCAAAATGTTTAGCTTATGAACGGGGTGCCCTTATTATTAAACGTATCATCAGGTTGTCCCTTTTTTTTTACCGTTTCTCTAGATAGCCCGTATAAATGAGGACAACCTGGCAAACATTTCTCAATAATTGGGGTAAGACAACAATCATCTTTGTTTTAGGCAAGCATTTTGGTTATGACCACGGAAAATAGAAAACATTTTGGAGGTAATTCCCCGGAAATGCAAAATGCAGGCAACTTAGACATAATCCTCATACTCGGGCAACGCAAAGAATGTCCAACGAGAATAGATGCAACTTGTAAGTCCGCCTAAAGACATCTTTGAAACAAGTTTCTGCATAGTCACATAAACAAGAAACGTTTCAATCCCGATGTCCGAAACAAAACAAGACATGACGATATGATTAATTGCACCAAGCTTTTAATTAGACAATGTCAAGACACTTTTATAACATTCTTCCATAAAACAAATAGTTATTCTATCTCGACATCAGTTAGAAGAATGCACAACCCAAACCTTTCTCATCTCTTCTTCCTCATACCTTCTTAGAAAGTTAACCTAAATCTGTATTTAAGTATAATGTTTCTGCTAGAAATATCTTCTCTTTATTCCTCATTTATTCTGACATTCTATGTATGCTTACTGTACTTCGTAACCCATGCACGCCCTGCATGCAGTCTTGCACCCTTGTTTTTTTGTGTATTTCGCTCATCAATTGTTTCCACCAAATTTCAAAAGTACCACCCAAATAATTTCTTTTTTGACAGGGGTAAAAGAAAATTGCCCAAAACTTTCCGAAAAGAAGGGCGAAGCGATATCACCACCAAGGACGTCTCCCGGTCACGACGCGGAAACCTTGTTTTTCGCGTCAGATTTGTCAGTTTGACGTGGCCTGCCTCATGCGGCAGGCCACGTCAGACTGATGCGGCCCCGAACACCGGTTGGTGACGGTGTCCGAGACAGGTCGTCGTCGAATTTGAGGATTCAATCTTTTTGTTCAACGAATCTAAAGGTGCCACCTGTATAATTGTTTTCTCAGAACCCGTGCTAAAAAAAAAGATTTCCTGAATTATGGATTGAAAAAGATGGATATCAATATCAGTACGGTACTACACTCAGAAAAGAAGGTGCCAATCTTGCCCATGAACTTACCACCACGTTCTGAGCGAAACGTGTGGAGGGCCTGATGAGACTGGCGCTCAGCCATCAACAGCCATTGCTGAACTACCAGGGCGACATCGCTCTTGTACCAGAGGCTGTGATCCACGGCATCCGGGTGTAGTCATCAGTCAGGTTGAGGACATATCGTCCCCGATCTGATAGAGACTCGACTGGGAGGGGACCAAGACAATTGGAGTGGACCAACTGGAATGGACATAGTACCGGGACAATAGAGTCTAGCTAAGTGCAGCAATGCAACTTACCCTGCTGGACTTGCGGGATGCCATGTTCTATCTTGAGGAACTTTCAGAAATGGCGTCAACAAGCCAAGGGGGGGGGGGGGGGGGGGGGGGGGGGGGGGATCACAAAGAAAAAATCAGGAGTCGTGAAACGGCAAAGAGCACGAGAAGACGACTAGGCTCTTGTCTAGTCAGAAATTGTTGTGTCCACCAATTGTCCATCTGAGCGACTCACATCGCTGCAGACGAGGACTTTTTAGATCATTAACTTTGATGAGGGGTCGAGGACGATCAACTGGCGATACTGCTATGAGGACAACCAAGGGGTTATGTAAGTCGCAAAACAGTACCGACACAACTGGATGGCGGAGCTTCTTATAAATTTTTGAGTAACATGCTTCGGAAATTGGGTTTGCAAATCGAATAGAGGGTGTTGGAAGGAAAAAACGTCGACAGATGTCTGCATCTATGAACATCGCAAACTTCTCCGAATGAAAATCAGATATATGCACAACGTAATGGTCTAGAGAATTTGCTGGTTGAGTGACCAAATCACGCACATGATTTCCTGTACCGACACAATCTACAAGTAGATCGGAGCAGCGGATCCGTCTACGTCAGCATCTCTGGCAGAGAATGACATCTGCATCTTGTCGATCGACCCACGATGCAATGGCGGTTAAGAGAACAGCAGAGGTGGAAGTTGTAGAGGAAGTTGCTGTAGCCACATAATTCCAACCGATATCACTAGATGTGGAAAAGACCTACCTGAAGCGCATAGGTCAAGCGTGACTAGTTCACATGGAAGCAGGGGAAGTAGAAGAGATTATAGCCAACATGGCAACAATGAGGACCTTGAATGCAATACTAGAAGAGTTTATAACACTCATTGAGGAGTTGGAAAGGATTTATCCCGACAAAAAATCCCGAAAGCTACCTCCAGAGCGCAACATCGACCATCATATAGAAACAAAGCCAAGAAACAGACCGATTGTAAAGGGGACCTATTGGATGACCGATCACGAGCTGACCAAACTCAAGACGTAGCTAGACGAGATGCTCGATCAGGGGTTCATCTGGCCTTCCACGTCATCATACGTGACACTTGTACTTGTTTGTAAAAAAAACCATAGAGATTCGGACGTGCATAGAGTATCGAGAATTGAAGGAAATCACCATCAAGAGCCACTACCCTCTTCCATGAAGTGACAATTTTTTTGACCAACTCGAAGGGGCCCGAATGTTTAGGAAAATTGACCTACGCAATGGTAGACTATCATCATATCCGCGTAACCAGAAGGATATCAAGAAGAAAAAATCCCATACCAGATACAAGCACTTTGAGTTTATGGTTATGTCGTTAAGGCACAGAAACGTCCCCGTAACTTGTAAGACGACAATGAACAACATATTCCTCCTGTAGAATGACTATGCCGTCATGTACCTTGACGATACGCTGGTGTAAAACCACACCCCAAAGGAGCACAGTGGATTTCTTAAAACAGTTCTTGAAGTTTTATGTAGAGAGATTTGTTTTTGAAAGATTTCACAGTGCAACTTTGGTCGCCGTTTGATCAAGTTTCTCGGCCACATCATCGACGGCGGATGGCTCACCATGGACTCGAAAAAGGTGGAGGCAGTCGCTAATTGGTTGACGCCTAAAACTGTTTGGGACATCTAAGCACCGTATTGCCGCCAAAATTCAGAAGGGTTTTTGCAAAGGAATCTTTTTTTTCACTTATTTTGTACCAACCGGGTATGGATTTTGGGCCACTGGCTAGTAAGGTTGCCTAGGAATTGCCCAGGAAAATTTGAAATGTACCGTTTGAGCTCCGCTTGTGTCAGCTTCAGCGGGCTCGTCGGTCGATCGCTTGTCGCATTCGGAGCTTCAAATTTGGAGCCCCAAAGCGACGGTGCCAACCGCACGTGCTTATTGACAGTCGACAGGTGCTCTCTGCATTGAGCAACGGTCCTCTCTAGTCGTGCGTCAGCTGGCTGTGCGTACCCAGTGGTCGCACCATGCAGCAGGACTTGGGAGAGCCCTCTACAGCCACGAGCTTCTGCACCTCTGTAGCCATGGAGGTGCTAAAGCTTGGGACTACACACATCTTTTCAGTTTCCAGTCTACTTTTCCATCATGGAGTCCAACACCATCACTTGTTACTTTGAAAAGTGCTCACGTGAGGAGCGCGCTACTCGGTCCCAGTCCCCATTGTTCCTGAGAAGGGCCAAAACTTGATGACCATCACCTTAAGGATGGCATATAGAAGGCCTCGGATTAGTTGCACTAGTGCTTGGAAGTGATGAGAGTTAGAAGTCTTGTACTACCTCAGGTAGTATGGCCTGGAAAACTATCCGCCATTCTCACCACTGTCAATGGGTCAATCCCCAAGCTCTCTGAACACCTTTGTGATATCAATGCAAATGAGTTGCAACGTCTTGCCTCCCATCCCATCCCATCCCATCCCATCCCATCTGTGTCTTGTGTTTATGCTCTTTGGGAATATTCCGCTGGGTGTCGTGCCACCTGGTAGAGGAGCTTTCAAAACAAGCGGCTTCACTACTCTGCCATCAGTGAAGTTGCTGCTCTCCCTGCTACCCTCATGCCATCATCCTCTTTCTCCACATGATCTTCCTCCACTTCTTACTCCTCTACCTTCACCGCCACCTTCCTTGCATCTTAGGGTTGGAAGCGTGGCAAGGGTTGTGGGAAGGGCAAGGGTAGAGAGAAGGAAGTACCCTACTATTCTCACATTCCTGGCATGACCATGTGCTTGAATTGTTGCTCTTCTAAGAATTCTGCAAGCAAGTGCCCTGCTCCTCCCAATGTCGTGTGCCTTGTGCGTCCCATGCATGGTCAGTATGCGTGTACCGCCAACACCTCAGCGTATTCCACCTCCAATTCCAACACCTTCTCTTGATCCTCCTCCACCAGTGCTATTCCCTCTATCTTTGGCCTTTCCTGTACCCATGGAACTAGTAATCTCCGAACGGTGCACCGGCTTATGTCGGACCATCTTCCTCTGCATGTGTTGCTCAGCTGTGGTACCCACCGACCCATTCCTTGCACATTGCTTCATGAGCCCCCTGGATCCCAGCCCCGCCGTTGTTGGGTGATGATGAACGCCAACTGGAGCAGTCTTTCCTCTTCTTCATCTACACTATCACAGACGCAATAGTGTTTTCTTGTGTGACATGATGTCCATTTTCTCCTCCTTTGTGGCGTTAGTCCATGTTGAGTTTTTTTTCTTTGTTTGCATGGGGTCAAATTAGTTGGTCCCCGTGCACAAAATTGGTGTTGTAAGCGTGGTGGGTCCCAGAGGTGACCTGTTTTTTTCCTGGCATGCTGTAGGTGCCTTCTCAAGAGCTGAGCCTACTGACAGTGATGTCCCTCGATGATCAGGGTATGGAACAATTTGCCAGTCTTGGTGTTAGAACCATGATTCTTCATCCCTTTGGTGCCTTCATGAAGTGTGACAAGTTGTATTGTGTGTTGTTGCTCGCTTGCTCTATCCCTTGTGTTGGAACTACTCTGGCCCACATTGCACCTTTTCTATCCCTAAATCATACTTGTCTGTTACATTGGCGTCTTGGCCATGTACAAACTGACGCCACTAATAGCATGCTCCATCTTCAGCCAGCCTTTAGTTTGTCGTCCTCCTAGTTCCCTTCCCATTACTCTTGTGACTGCATTGAACATGCCCAGGACAAGATTCATCATTCCCCTTGTTTTCTCCTCGGAATCCTAGTCCTCTCATCCCATTTACCCAGTCCATGCTGATGTCATGGACCTCTTGCCCAATGACTTCCTTGGTGATGTCGGGAGCTATGTCTTGTGGCTCATAGATGATTACTCCCACTTACGCTGGGTCATTTCTCTTTTTCACAAGAGAGATTTTGTCCTGTCATTTTTTCTTTGCTGGTTTAGGCCAAGTGTGCCTGTCAACGGTCATTTTGTGCATACCACAATGATCACGGTGGTGAATTTATCCGACCCACCGCCCGCCTTCTTGAGTCCCACGGGCTGTATCTATTGAACTCTACTCCATACACATCCCAACAGAATGGCGTCTCTGAGCGCTGGGACCATATCCTTGCCTATGGCATGTGCATTATGCTTTCTGAGTCTAGGCTGACCCCTCTCTTGGTATGCGTTTGAGGCCATAAGCTACATGACCTGGGTCTGGAACCGGGTCCCTCATTTGCCTCTTCCCCAAATTGTCAAGCCCTTTGAGCATTGGCATGATCACCGTGCTGACTGGCTCGATCGGGTTAGAGAAAGTGTTGTGTCCATTTGGCACCCTCAGGATTTTCGTGATGGCAAACTCTTTCCCCATGGCCGCCTCTGTCCCGTCTTGGACATCTCCGACCATTCTAAGGCCTGGCGCTTTTGGGGGATTGAGCGTCAACGCGTCTTCATGTCTCGTGATGCCCTGTTGTTTTATTCCGTCTTCCTCTGTGACCTTCGATGCCTCTTGTTTCCTGCCTCCATAACTCCACTCTCTTGGTTGCAGAAGGATGTGGGTCCTGTTGCTCCTGGGACTGCTCCTTAGCAGCCTTTAGCATTGGCTCTTGCCCATTCGGCAAATTGTCCTCATATTGTCTCGAGTGCTTGCTTAGACGATGTCTTCCACCTCATTTAGAACACCGTTCGCCCTAGTTACATCCTCTATCTCATCACCTTTGGTGTCTCCTTCTCACTCCTTCTTCTAAGGCCCCATCCAGCCCAGTCACCCTTGTCTTGTCCAGCCTAGCTGATCCTTTTCCAGTCCGTGTACCTCTCTTTGGACTTGCCCTTGGACCCCACTGGTCATATACCTGTGTTCCCCTTTGTCCTTGGCTGGTGGCTTTGAGCGCTTCTTGGCTGCTTTGCAACCAGTTTCTGCAATAGCTTGGCCTATCAGAAGTTGAAGGCTCGCTCCGATCATTCCATCAGCTAGCTGGTCTGTTGCCTGGGTGCAAAGCCATCAATGCCCGTACTAGCTCAACAGTGTTCTTGACAAGTTCAAGGTACACATCATTACAAAGGGATTCTCTCAGGTTCCACACGTCATTGAGTCCATCATGTCCTTGATCACCACCGCTAGGACAGACGCTACCTTTGCTTTGAACTTCTTAGCCCAGTTGTCACAGTGTCCCAGGACACGACAGATGAAGGCTGCACTGCGTGTTGTCAGATACACTCGCCTCACTGCTCAGATTGGCCTTTGCTACTGTGCACAACTGTCTTTTTTGTCAATAGTTGTACCAAGAGCGACCAGGTCCATGATGCACCGCAGCTTCACATGTAACGTCTCGCAGCTTCACATGTTACGTCTTCCTTTTTGGGAGGACGGCTTTCTTGTGGAAAATCGGCGAGGACTATGTAGCATGCAACTTTAGTGAGGCATTTTATGTTTATGCTTTCTTTTTTTTTTTTTGCACAGGAGTGTGTGGGAGCATGTGCTTGTATCGATAATTGGAACATTTGCGTAATCCATCTGCTACATCATGTTGCATTGTGACAACTAGAGCACAAAGCATATCAATATGGAGTATCTTTTTGTGTGTGAATGCATGGCTACAGGTGATGTCTAGATTGTCTGGGTCAATAGCAGAGAGCAAAGATCCTGAAGAAAGCTCTCCACAACAACTTCTTTAAGGCAACTTTTCAAGAAGTAGGTCTACTCTGTACTCGTAGCGCACCAAACTAATGATTCTTGCTCGTGTGCATGTGCACCGTCTCGTAACACGTCTTGTGATGTTCACCTTGTGTTTGTGAGTGTTTGTGCATTCGTCTCTTGTGGGTCATGGGGGAGTGTTGGTGTATGTGTCACAGACACATAGTGACAGATGGCCTCGTTGCACACTCATCACGTTTATGCAGATGATTGGTCGGTGCGAGACCGATCCCCATCAGTTTCATCGTCATGGAGGCGATGGTGCGATGCCATGACACATGGAATAGAGACGTTGGCAGTATTTGTGCCTTCTTGCCCCTACCACATGCTCATGGCCAATCGCTTCCTCCTTGGTTATCTTTGTAGTGTTGCCTTTTGCTACTTTCTGGGAATGAGTAGCCGGGTGATTACCCCAAGGCTGAATCCTGTCAGATTTTTTTTTGGCAGCCTAACCTGCAGGTTTTTCAATATTTTACAGGGTGGTTCAAACGTCAGGTACAGTCGAGGGTGTCGATTGACAGGGAGCTTGCTGCTCGCCTGCTCCTCTCCTCGCCACCGAAAACGTTGAGCAGCACAGTGTGCTGCTACTCGTGAACATCTGCAAAGCCTCTCTTCTGTGGCTTTTCCTTTGAGCTGCGCTGTCTCGCACGCTTGCTCTTTTGTTCTATCTCTCATCTAGCATCTCCATTGACTGGAGGGACGCGCATAGTATCATAAGCCTCAAAATGATCAATGTGCAGAGAAATGGCAACTGAAAAATGCTCAGCATAAATGGTTGCCAAGGGCGCCATGCTCCGCTATAGGTTAGTTTGCCCTAAACCGGCTCAAATCCACTGTTTTGGCTCTAACTCAATGCATACACTTCCAAATACAGAGACTCCTAATCCTACGCATGCCAAATCTTGAGCCTGGTCTTACATGTGCACTAGTCCGGCGCTGATCGATGGACAGGCAACAAAAAAAGTGCAAATCGAGCCCATTGCCTGTCCACTGAGAAAACACCGGTGGCAAGAAACAATAGCAAAATGTCCTAGCAGCTGTCCTGTAGCTGCATGTGAGTGGATCACCTCATGATGACGCCCCGGTGCCAGCTTGGTCTCTGTAAGGGACCTGCACAAGCATGGACATGACCAAGTGGTCACCGATAGATGTACAAATTGACGAGAACAGCTCACATCACAACACATGTAGGGCCTAGATAATGCACAAGTACGGCTCCAAACATTGAACACTGCAGGTTTAATTTTTTTCTATATGCTTTGCAAAGAGTTTAAGAAAAAATTGAACCTCCAAACATCGAACAACAAGGATCAAGCAGGCTCACCTCGCCCTGTATGGTGTCACTGTGGATGGAGCGATGCCCTCGATTGAGCATCGTGCTGATTCAAGGCCTGACTGGACTTTGGTCCAAATGGAGCAAGGCACTCGAGCTGCATGATGGATCTCCCTAGACCCAATCACTGTTGGTGTGTGTGGCTTCCACCTGTCACGAGCGACGGCAAGGAGAGCAGCGCTACAGGAGAGCGCGACGACATGATCCCGGATGCAGACGCAACTGACACCGGAGCACCGACGAGTGGTGAATCCATCCACCAGCAGCTGCCAGAGAGCTGCCACGACGCCCTGGGTGCTTGCCGGGGTGCTTTGCGGTTTTTTCTGCAGACGCTAGAGTTTTCTCGGTGGACTGGCTCTTGAGCCCGATTTGCATGTTTTGTATTTCCTGTCCACCGATCGGTGCCAGACTTGTGTGTGTGACCAGTCGTAGCGTCCGGCTTGAGATTCTGCATCTCTAGGTTCAGACGGCATAGCGTTCTGATTTGTCTGCGCAGAGTTACGGCCAAAAATAGTGTTTTGGGCCGGTTTTAGGACAGACCTTGCACTGCCGCGTGCGACACCTGTCGTGCACCGCGGCAGGTATTTATATTGTGGACTTGTCATTTGTTGTCTCTCTCTGCAATTGTATTCAGTTTGAAATTCCTGACACTCTGTTCGTGTCCCTACCTGGACCCTTGCAGTTTTGTCTCTAACTGGAGATTGTTGTCACACGCTGACCTGGCGCTGACGCCTAGTGTTGCGGCAAGTGGTTAGGAAGGTTCTAGGAAACCTCTCATGGTATCAGAGCCAACAAGCCACAGCTCGTAGTGTTGTGCAGCAGAGACGCAGCAGCAGTAGCAGCAGCAGTGAGTGGCAGCAGCCGCAGTCACCCACGGCAACAGCAGTAGATCCCGGAGGGACCCAGCACGACTACGTTGCAGCGGAGCAGTGGAGGTAGCAAAGACGATAGCGGCTACGGGTGGCAGCCCCTATAGCAGCAGCACCGGGTGGCAGCAGCAGCACCGGGTGGCAGCAGCAGCACAGGGTGGTAGCAGCAGCCGTGTCTGGCTATCGGTGTGTATCAAAAAAAAAAAAACAAGGGAAGCAGCTCGCACCAACAGCTTGGTGCTGTAGCAGCATTCACAACAGCAGTAGGCAGTAGCCGTAGCAGCAGCCGTAGCAGCAGCATCAGCAGGCGGCTGGGAGCAGCAGCACGAGGCGGCAGCAAGCAGCAGCAGCAGCAGCAGCAGCAAGCAGCGAATCAGTAAGTAGCAGCAGCAGTAGCAGGCGGCTGCGAGCAGCAGCAGTAGGCGGCAGCAAGCAAAAGCAGCAGCAGCGGCAAGCAGCTGCAGCAGCAGCAGCGTGTAGTAGGCGCAGTGGCAGCAGCAACAGCAGCGGCGGCGCCGGCGGGCAGCTACAGCGTGCAGCTGCACGTGCTCACGCGGGCTGCAATAGCAGTAGCAGCCCGCACAGCAGTGGCATCCGCAGTAGCAACAGCCACTGCTGCTGCTTGCTCGTCACGCAAAGCTGCACTGTAGCTTCGTGTTGCGAGCAAGCAGTGCGAGGCTGCTTGCCGGCAGCGAGCGAGCTCGCTTGGCGAGCTCGCTCGTCGAGCTCGCCGAGCGAGCTCGCTCGACGGGCTCGCCGAGCTTGCTCGCTCGACGTGCTCGCTCGAAGCGAGGGTCGAGCCAGACCTGAAAAAAAAAAAAGGGAGGAGAAGAGAGGGGGTGAGGTCGCCCCGGGCTGGGCACCCCTGAACAACCCCAAAGGGGGCACCCGTGAAGAAGGCACCTGAAAAGAAAAAAAAGACCTTTACTCTTATTTTTTTGGTCACCTTTTAAGTGTGGCCTAAGGCCACCACCGTCGGCTGACAACGGGAACCGCAGTAGCAACAGCCGCCGCGAGAGTCGCAGTAGGAGCAGCAACAGCGAAGGTGGCTTGGGTCCACAACCGTTGGCTGACGACGGCACCCGGTGCAACATCAGAAGCACCGAAGGCGACCTGAGGTCGCACAGAAGCCCACCACCAATGTCGTGGTGGCCGTCCTCGTGACGGCATCGCAGCACATCTGAGAGACTGTGCTTCGATCGCTCACCTCCCCTTGTGGCCTTGTGCCAGTGGGAGCGAGTGTCCCAGACACTCACTCACACCACGCTCTAGAGATGAGCACATTGGCATCGCAGGGAGCGCAGCCGGCGCCGTGGCTGGCACCGGCTCAGCATACGTGGCAGATGCCGCCTCCACAGTTGCAGTTCCAGCCGTGGCACACGTCTAAGGCGTCCAACGGCTTTGCGTGCTACTTCTGCTGCGATTGACACCACGGCTGGTGCCAGTGTCGCCAGCGCCCTGCTGGGTGGCGACCGCCTTGGTTACGGGCCCGCCCTACTCCACCATCCGCCTCCGATACATCAGCTCATACAATCGCGCCCCTCAGTGGAGCTATGGCGGTGGTGTACGCCGAGCTCCACGGTCTGAAGCGCATGGTGCAACAGCTCATAGACCATGTGATCTCTGAGCGGGCTGTTGCCATCGTGCCGCTTCACACACCCTCTTCTTCCTTCTCGCCATCCTCACCTCCGTTAGTGTCATCACCTGACGGTGCCACGCCTCCCGACCTTAGCTCTACATTTGACACCCTACGCTCCGTGCTGGAGGCAGTTGGAGTCATCCCGACCAGTGACCCCTCCACTTCTGGGGTAGTCTCTTCGGCTCGCCATCGTCGTTCTCAGACTCGGCACGCGAGGCGGCAGATAGCAAGTTTGTCGAGACGTGTGCAGGAGGAAGTAGCAGACGCAGCAGCGGCAGACGTCACCACGGAGCTGACTCCCTCCCCCCCAGTTGCAAAGTTGGTGCGGCACCCCTTCGCAGCTTCTACCGGTGCGTCGGTCGAGGGGGGGATGGAGTGTCCGTCGACGACCACCGGCACGTGCATGAGGGATGCGAAAGACGGTGCTTCACGACAGGGCGTTCTCAGTGAGGACGAGCCATCCGACGAGTGGTCCGACGTGGATTCGGAGACAGACGAGTGGTCTGACGCGCAATTGGAGGCAGACATGGAGATGGAGACTACAGTTGACGTAGCAGAGACCACAGAGGCAGGTGGGGCAGTACCAGTGGACGAGGCAGTAGTAGCAATAGCGGTGTCAGCCGGCACATGTGGAGCAGACGTCCGTTCCGCTACATTGGTGACCAGTGGAGTGTCGCCAGATGTCCAGGCAGTGGGCGTGTCGGCAGCCATCGACGTCGTAACATTAGCATCAGTTGCAGTCACTGCTACTGACGGGACATTGGCATTAGACAAGGCTCTGGGAGGAGTATCAGGTGACGAGATCCCCTCGTCTCCTATCCACGGGTTGGTCTGCCGAGTCCCCACAGCTCTTGCCGAGGTGCCAGTCGTGGGGGGGGAGGTATGTCCGTTGACGACCGCGGCGGAGCTCAGCATTGGTGATGCGATTGCTCTACAGTGCAGGAGGATTGAGGCGGATGACGCCACACAACAGACTCAGCTAGCGGAGAGTTCAGCAGGGGGAGACATTCTTTGTGACGGAGAATCTTCGTCAGAGGAGGATTGGTCTGATGCTGAGTCAGAATTGAGGATGGAGTTGGTGATCGTTGATGTTTTGGCGGATGACGTGACGACGGCCGATGCCGGAGCTGCGCCCGACGATGCGCACGCTCCTGCATTAGCTGGTGTGGAGACAGCTGCCATGGTGCCAGGAGTAGCAGCAGGAGGAGCAGGTGATACAGATGCTGATGCTTGGCCCACAGCAGACGCCCAGGTGGTTCTGGCAGATAGTGCTGGGCAGCAGGAGGAGGTGATTGACTGCCAGGGCGAGGCAGACCTCCTCGGTGAGGACCAGTCGTCCGTCGTGGAGTGGTCGGACGCAGGGTCGGAGGCAGACATAGAGGCCTAGTGCGCTGCCGTTCTTGTAGTAGCCGCGGCTAGAGCACGTGATAGCCTCTCGGTGAGAGCAAATGTCCGCGTGTGCGACATGGAGGATGTAGAGCGAGCTGCAGACATCCGACACCTCGCTACCCTCACAGGTGTCGTTGACACCACGGCGGCTCCAGCCGATGACATAGCTACGCTCGTCCGAGCTACAGTTCCTGTACCCGAGCGCCTACGCTCCACGGTCGACGAGCATGAGGCAGTGGTGGCTCGAGCGGAGGCGCACGTGCAGAGTCTCATGGCCGAGCTCCGAGAGGCCAACAGCCGTTGGTACACTACAGATGCTTCTGCACGACAGGTTGCTGAGATGTGCATGGAGGATGTGCACACTCGTCTCGAGGCTGCGGAGTGGTCCCTACAGGATGCACGTTGGCGACGGGCGGACGCACAGCAGCAGGTGGACGATTGGTTGTGCACCAGGGGCTCGGCGTTTCTGTAGGGTGTATGGGATCCCGATGACAGCGACAATGCTGCAGCGGCAGATACACCGACGGATGACGACGTCTGGCCACCTGACACCCGAGTGTCGAGTGTGTCAACAGCAGCCAGTGACTCCGCAACACCACCCCCTTTTGGTGCAGCTGCTACGGATGCGGACGCGCTCAGTGGTGACGACCTCCTGCCAGCAGCTGGTGATCAGGCAGCAGCTGAGTCGCCTATTGGCGTGGAGAGCTTCCTACGCGACGAGGAGACGAGGATGCAGGAGGCAGTGACTCACGCCGACGCGCACATGATGGAGGTCCACCATCAGATTCATTCCACGACTGACCGCCTGCACACCGTAGATGCAGCTGGCCGACAGGCTGTCGCAGCAGAGCTCGACAAACTGCACACGCGTCTCAACGCAGCGCAGTCCATGTGGCAGCATGCAGCACAGCAGCCGGCATGCATACTGGAGGCGATACAGTTGGAGGAGGCCCTCAGCGCTGCACCAGTCACATCAGCAGATGACGACAGTAGTGACGACTACAACAGCAATGACGATGACAGCAACGACGCCGCTCCGGGGTGAAGCTCTGTGCGGACACATCCCACCAGCATCGTTGTCACCCTTGCTATTGCTGTGCAGGGGTATTTGGCCATGGGGGAGCCGCGCTCCCTCCTCACAGATTGTGTTGGGAGCAGCCATCAGCTTTGCTCGTACTGTCAGCCTCTGCAGCCCAGGGGGGGTGTTGGTGTGAGGACTTTGGTCTGGCATCGTTTTTAGGACAGCGAGGTTACTTAGGGTGCAGCACGATGCTATGGTTCAGGTTATGCTGGTCGAGACCCGCGCACCTGGTGAGTTTCACCGGTGTGATGTGGAGACCCATTGCCTCTATGTGTTATGTATGATCCATGCTAGGTTATGCTGGTCGAGACCCACGCACCTGTTGAGTTCTACCGGTGTGACGTGGAGACCCATTGCATACATGTGTTATGTATGATCCATGCATGATGTGGTCGAGACCCGGGCACCCGGAGACATGTTTCCGGGGTCACGAGGAGACCTATTTCTCTGTCTCTCTTGCTTGATGTTTGACACGTAGGTGTGTGATTCACTTCGTGCATGGTCGAGACCCGGGCATTTGGTCGGATGCACCATTGTCACGAGGAGACCCTGTGCTGTGGTATGCCTGATCAGTGCTCGCTATGATTGGTTACCTGAGCCATCATCTCTTGCCTTCGCTCAGACATCATTATGTTGACAGTTGTGTCAGCCAGGGGGAGTGTTGGTGTGTGTGGCTTCCACCTGTCACGAGCGACGGCAAGGAGAGCAGCGCTACAGGAGAGCGCGACGACATGATCCTGGATGCAAACGCAGATGACACCGGAGCACCGACGAGTGGTGAATCCATCCACCAGCAGCTGCCAGAGAGCTACCACGACGCCCTGGGTGCTTGCCGGGGTGCTTTGCGGTTTTTTTTGCAGACGCTAGAGTTTTCTCGGTGGACTGGCTCTTGAGCCCGATTTGCATGTTTTGTATTTCCTGTCCACCGATCGGTGCCGGACTTGTGTGCGTGACCAGTCATAGCGTCCGGCTTGAGATTCTGCATCTCTAGGTTCAGACGGTGTAGCGTTCTGATTTGTCTGCGCAGAGTTACGGCCAAAAATAGTGTTTTGGGCCGGTTTTAGGACAGACCTTGCACTGCCGCGTGCGACACCTGTCGTGCGCCGCGGCAGGTATTTATACTGTGGACTTGTCTTTTGTTATCTCTCTCTGTTGTTATATTCAGTTTGAGTTTCCTGACACTCTGTTCGTGTCCCTACCCAGACCCTTGCAGTTTTGTCTCTAACTGGTGATTGTTGTCACACGCTGACCTGGCGCTGACGCCTAGTGTCGCGGCAAGTGGTTAGGAAGGTTCTAGGAAACTTTTCAATCACGAGCCATGAGCTCATCGAAGACATGTGTTGTGTCTCGCAACTGCTTTCGTGTCCACCTTTCTAGGCTACAGTGCATGCTTCGTCACATACAAGGTGGTTATGCCAAGTCATGGGGATGTAAGTTTCAAACTTCCCATTAGACATGTCTGCCACACACCAATGTCAGCATCCAGTCCACATGTGCCAAGGGGCATGTCCATTGCACAATTGAACCTCTTCGGTGGGCACAACTTTTGCAGCGAGCACCAGTCTTGAGCATTGTAAGCATGGAGCCAACACATGTGTTCCTCTTCTTCTTGTCTCTTGCCTATAAGAAACTGCTAGGAAGCTTCCTAGCCTTGCTGCTGCTGACGTGGCGACACTGTCCAGTCAGCTAACGCACTAGTAAGCAGGCAGGTGCAGGAAACAGCAAGGATCAGGCTAGGGAGACGCGCAAAGTCTCATAAGCTTCAGTAGCTTAGTAAATGCAGAGAGGAATGACAACTGACAGGTCCAGGGCATAATTACCTGCCGCGGCGCACGGCGGGTGTCGCACGCGGCAGTCCAAGAACTGTCCTAAAACCGACCCAAAACCACTGTTTTGGCCGTAACTCTGCGCACACATGTCAGAATCCTACGCCGTCTGAACCTAGACGTGCAGAATCAAAAGACGCACGCAACGACTGGTCACATGCATGCATCCATCGACTGACAGTGAGTGTGTAATGCAAAAACATGCAAATGGGCCTCATGCCCAGTCCGCCGAAAAGCGCCTGCAAGACGTAAAAGTCACAGCAAGGAGTCCCGGTGACATCTGGGGCTCTGGAACAGTGGTCGGTCAGCTCCAGACGGGTAGTCCGCCGCCTGTCGTCGCGCCGGTGTCACCAGGGCCGCCTGCCTCA
>SZWC01009805.1:35724-55176 GCA_023375785.1 Penium margaritaceum
CGACGACGACGGCGATGACGATGATGACAACGACGACGACGATGACGACGACGGCGGTGATGACGACGACGACGACAACGACGAAGACGACGACAATGACGAAGACAACGACGACTACGACGACGGCGACGACGACGATGACGACGACAACGGCGACGACGACGACGACGGCGACAACGGCGACGACGATGATGACGACGACGATGACGACGACGATGACCACGACGACGACGACGACGGCGATGACGACGACGACAACGACGACGACGACAACGACAACTACGACGACGGCGACAACGGCGACGAGGACGACGATGACGACGGCGACGACGGCGATGACGACGGCGACGGCGACGACAATGGCGGCGGCGGCGGCAGCGATGATGACGACGGCCACAAGGACAACGACGACGACAACGACGACAACAACGACGACAACAACGACGACGACAACGACGACGACAACGACGACAACGACGAGGACGACGACAATCAGTCTGCAACCAAGCTGCAGTGAGTTCGCGCCCTAACTATTCATGGGGTGCACCTTATGTTGAAAAAACTCCTCACGCCTTTCCACATAAGGCGTCCGCGTGCCAACACTGAAGTGAGGCACACAATTGAAACATGAGGGTGTTTTTTACACTAGCGTATAATTCGGCGTAAAAAGTGATACGCCACATTTTTAACCATAGTGTGTGCAGGTGCGTTTGTGCATGCGTAGGTGCATGCGTGCGTGTGTGCGTGCATGCATGCATGCGTGCGTGCACGTGCCAGTGCGTGTGCGTGTGCATGTGCGTGTGCATGTGCATGTGCGTGTGCACGTGCCCATGCACGTGCGTGTGCGTGTGCGTGTGCGTGTGCGCGCGCGCCAGTGTGTGTGTGTGTGTGTGTGTGTGTATGTGTTTGCATGTGTGTGTGTGTGGTTGTGTGTGTGTGTGTGTATGTGTTTGCATGTGTGTGTGTGTGGTTGTGTGTGTGTGTGTGTATGTGTTTGCATGTGTGTGTGTGTGGTTGTGTGTGTGTGTGTGTATGTGTTTGCATGTGTGTGTGTGTGGTTGTGTGTGTGTGTGTGTATGTGTTTGCATGTGTGTGTGTGTGGTTGTGTGTGTGTGTGTGTATGTGTTTGCATGTGTGTGTGTGTGGTTGTGTGTGTGTGTGTGTATGTGTTTGCATGTGTGTGTGTGTGGTTGTGTGTGTGTGTGTGTATGTGTTTGCATGTGTGTGTGTGTGGTTGTGTGTGTGTGTGTGTATGTGTTTGCATGTGTGTGTGTGTGGTTGTGTGTGTGTGTGTGTATGTGTTTGCATGTGTGTGTGTGTGGTTGTGTGTGTGTGTGTGTATGTGTTTGCATGTGTGTGTGTGTGGTTGTGTGTGTGTGTGTGTATGTGTTTGCATGTGTGTGTGTGTGGTTGTGTGTGTGTGTGTGTATGTGTTTGCATGTGTGTGTGTGTGGTTGTGTGTGTGTGTGTGTATGTGTTTGCATGTGTGTGTGTGTGGTTGTGTGTGTGTGTGTGTATGTGTTTGCATGTGTGTGTGTGTGGTTGTGTGTGTGTGTGTGTGGGGGGGTGGGGGGGGGGGTGGGTGAGGAGAGAGTGGGAGGGAAACAAGACCAGAAACATACCTTCCCGCTGAGTCATGGATGCTGGCTGTTGCTACACATGACGTGCGAGTGGCGTGAGCCAGATTGCACCAAGGCGACTTCAATGCGCCATCGATATCGCCACCTGCCTTGGGGGGGTGCCGTGGCACCAGCCGTGAGGGCGGACCTGCTGCGGCACTGCTTGCCTCGATTCCAAACGCCGGGGGCTTGGCCCCTCGTGAACAGCAATGAACGCGTTCTGGCTGCGCAGCCAGGACCTTCGCGGTAGGCGACCTGCACGACGCTCTCTCTAGGCACCTAGGGTGGGCGAGAGCGTGGCCTGGATCACACCTCGCCCTGCTGAGCAGGCAGTCGCTACACTTCATGCTGGCCGGTATTCATCCGTCGTGGGTGTGGGACGCGTGTGCGACAGGAGGCAGCGGCTCCGCTCGTCATCAATGTTTGCGGTGGACGGCGGGGAGAGGGTTCGTCGTCATTAGTATTGTCTCGAGTGGAAGCCGACAACGTCGAACTGATACACGTGCCACGCACCAGTTTCCCTTCACCTTTTCAGCCCAAGATCCTTCAACCATGGGCAAGCTGAATGGATGGGCCTGGTTCGGTGAAGCTGGATGCTCGTGTCAGACCAGCTCCGTCTTGAGAGATCCGGCCGGACCGCGAGGGGCCTTCGACCACACGGTGATCTCGCTTTCAGAAACCGGGATATTTGCACGCCGCCATACCTCGTCCCAAACGCTATGCCAGCTACCAGATAAAAGTTCAAGTTCAACACCTAACGGGCGTTTACTCGCGGTATTTCTGTCATATACCCGGATTCGTCCTCGAAATCAGGAAGGAATTTTTTTCAAGAAACCCCCCAGGTAACATTCGGGTGTCTGGGGTTTCATAAGGGTTCGAGCGCCTCCCAGGTTCCGCGGTAGCGGGGCCTAGGAGGTTCCATTTCAACTTAGGCTGAGTTTATTCTCCATAAATGACTCGCACGTGCAAAAAACAATTTCGGTAAAGTCGAAAGTGACATGATATCCGATGACAGTAATGAGAGTCAACGGTAGATGGTTTATTTTCCCGAGTCGCCAATGGCGCCGCGCATAACCGCCCTTCGGAAAAGTAAAGCGACCCTTACCCAGTTCAATGTTAGAAAAGTACCATTACACCACATGACAAGCAACCTCATAACTTTCAGGGGTTTGTGGGATACATGCAGGTCTTGGTTCCCTTAGTCCCCGCGGTAGTAAGGACTGGGAGATCCCCTTTGGATATAGGCGCATTTTAGTGAAATTCAACAAAAGAATGGGCTTCATTTTCGATTCTCCTATCTCATGATAGAGCTATGGTTTGTTTTACGACTTCTTAAATGGTAGTGATAGAGGAATACTTACATCAGTCACCAATGAAGCTTATTCAGAATATACAATTCCAACAAATCACATTTCTCTCTCAGGCTTGGACACACACGTCTTACAAAGAAAGAGCACTCCAAGGGTGCACTTAACGATAGATGCACTGCCAAATTCCAAGTAAGTTCATCAAGAAACATTATTAATGAAATTTTTACCTCTTACACATAAGCCTAACTCTAACGGCACACTAACTTAAATTGTGATAACATTTGCACAAGTAAATCTGAATTCATCATTGAAATGAGGGATTTACTGGAACCAACTTTAAGGAAACTCATTTTTGTATCACATGTATTCATCTCTATTATGTAATATTCACCCTTGTGCTTTCAAGCATGTACTTGAGTTCATAAATTCCTTCCACACAACTTGAATAGCTTGAGAGGTCTCATTTGTCCCTCCCCCTTTGCTACGGCCAAGACAAGTCAAAATCCAGCCATTTCCAAGTCGCCGGCTAGTGTGGTGACCAGTTTTTTACGTGGTCAGCCACCTTCACATGACTGGCCACCACCTAGTTGACAACTTATAGAGCAATATGTTCTCAGATCAAAACAACAATCCTACAAGGCCTTCCTTTAGCCTCAATCTCTTGAGGTCCCCCATCCTTGTCATAAAGGGAAAGGCAAGAAAAAGGGAAATATAGAGGAAGATGGAGACAATGAAGAGAGAAAGTATTCAGAGAGAGAGAGAGAGAGACAGAGAGAGAGAGAGAGATATGTAGAGAGAGAGAGAGATAGAGATAGAGAGAGAGAGAGAGAGAGAGAGAGAGAGAGAAGATGGGATTACGAGCAAGAATGAGTGGCCCAAAACCCCTCAGGGATGAGCGGATAAGATAAGTACACTAGAGGCCATCCCCTCTCCTCCAACTCCTTGAAAATTCCCACCAAAGGAGGATTACTAAAGAATGATGTAAGATAGCTTCAAATCAGTAGAGGTGCCTCACACATGAAAGATGCGTGCCATCAAGGTAAAACATCAATTGAACTTCAATGATGTTAAACCATCACATACCAATGCACAAACTCATGAGGTTCTAGCCCCTTGTTCAAGTCCATTTAAGACAACAGTGCAATATGAAACCAAAAAAGGGCCCCAATACACTCGGACTAGTCTAGCCTCCCTACACATTGTCATCAACGATGACCATAAAAACCTCACATAACGTATGACTTCTAATGAGTGAATTTATCAGGTAAGATTTGTAATTAGTTAAATCATTGGGTATGACTTCCATCCATTGAAATCATTTGCTTTCTTTGTGTTGTATCCATCGCATGCCCAACGACTAAGATGGCTAATTTAATGTACTCGCTTAGACCTGCCTGTCGCAAGTCTATAGCATGCTCATGAAGAGAGCCACAACCAACAAAAATAGGATCAACAAATCCAAATTGGTCGGTTTGCGCACCCTACTCGTAGCACCCACATGTCAAACATCATCTTAAACATGCCAACAAAGCCCGCAAGTTCATATCCATAGAGAAGCTAAACCATACATCAAACACAAGCAATAATACTAAGCTTGCAACAACGACAACCAGACTAAGCATCCTGGTATGTACCTCCTTATAGTGCTATGCATTATTTTCTCCTCTTGGGTCCAACCCTGCACATTTCCCTCTCCCTTGTCACACACCCTCCCACCCCCCAAAAGCACGCCCCCATCACACTACTTTCTCCACACACACCTCGCGAATGACCCTGGCCCTAACCTTCAACATGTGGATACCAATTCTTGCATTCTCCATATCCTTAAGATATAACCCATAGGACACCGCAAGCAACCTTTTGTACGCTAAAAAATTGCTCTAACCCATCCTCCACACACCCTAAAATGTTTCAGTTCTCGACTGAAACAAAAACTTAGTAAGTACTTCAAATTTTGTAGCACTTCAACACCTCGACATTGCTGTCCATGAACACCATGTCATGTCATTTTTTGCATTTCTTCTTTGTGTAGAGTTCATCCCACGCAAACCCAAACCAACCTAATCTCGAATACCTCGCACCTCCCATGGCCATGGCCATTTGGTCCATGATTCAAGCAACCAACCCATAACCACTCCCATACCAAAGGAAAAGGCAAGACCAATGTCGCACCTTGTGTGTACCCTTCCCCGCCGGCTGCCCATTGAACGTGAACATTCTTCACATTGCCACATCCATTTCCCATCCCCATTCCATCATGAAAACCATCCCTCCTACACTGGCTTCCATGATGAGGTCCTAAAAATTTATTTTAACAAGATTATATTCCACATTTTGAATGGGGTCCTACAATAAGGGAGTCCTTGCTGCTCCACGATCTTTTTTTGTGTCTTGCAAACTTAGCGAATGTCAAAATGTGGAATAGAATCTTGTTAAAAGTACAGAGTACAAGTACAAGATTTATCGAACAAATGGTAGCTAAAGAGAGCTTAGCTCCATGCTCTGACGTATCTCCTGGCCCCAATCTTGGGCGCAACGCCTTTTCAGGCCATCAAGGCCGTCCATGCAAGGGTCTTGGCGCAGCCATCATCTCGAGTGATGGAAGGTCTTCAAGATGTCAGGGCCACCTCCTTCCCAGGCTGGCAGCACCTACCAAGCTTACTTGGTCATCACAGGATTCTGCCTAGTCTTGGCATAACCACCAAGTTGTGGTAGACTGGCCACCAGCAAACATGTTGTCCTCCTCCCAGGCTGACAGGCAGAGCCAGAATTATAGGGGCCTCGGAGCGATCTCCAGTATGAACCTCAACCTTGGTTGGCAGACAGAGCCAAGCTTAGAAGGGCCTTGGAGGGATCTCCTGTACTGTCATCCATCCAGACTGGCAAGTAGAGACATGCTTACAAGGGCCTTGGAGGGATCCCGAGCAGCGCCTTTGTCAAAGGTGCTCCAGTGTTAATGCGTGGAGACTTGCACTTGATATGGTGTAGCCATTAAAGACTAGCTAATGAAGATGAACCACTGAGGATAATCGAGTGTGCCAAGGCCGTCGCCTTTTATACTCATAGCCTTGAAAACTTGAATACCTTGGTGGTAGTAAAAGAAGCTTCCTTTGGTGCATGATGAATTTTCACCATAACCGTGGTTCTTGCACCACAACTAGCCACGTGGCTTTGTAGGTGCAAGCCAACACCATGTCAATGATCCTCAAATCTTGTGGCTTCTCGTGGATCAGTAAGAGCCGTTAATCACCGTAGCCGTAATGCTTACAAATCAATGGTCCTTGAGATGAATGTGAATTGTTGATGTCTGAGATCATGGCTTGAGGAAACTTCCTCCGTATGGAAGCTTCCTCTCCGTGGAAGCTTCCTCTCCACCTTGATTTTCCGCTAGCTTAAACCTACGCCATAAGGAAGCTTCCTTCCCAAGGAAGCTACACCTGGTTGCACAGTGCAGCTTCTCCGTAAGTTGCTTCTATCGGTGGCTTTTCTCTTGCTCCATTGAAACTACCACATGATCACATGTGGTCCGTGGATTACCGTCACTATGAATCTTTCACCTGAGTTCTCTATGTAGGTTCTCCACATGGCAATGAGAGAGACACGCTGAGTCGTGCCTCCGGATTGCCAATGTAGGATAGTCCCCACTTGTCTCCCTCACACTACTCCATGTATCAACTTGAGTCAAGTTTGATCTACCCTGACCGTCAAGCCTATGCAGCATTGCATAGGCCTCTACTCCCGAAGGCATGCACTGTCCTCAAGGGCATGCTTTCAAAGAATTCTCCTTTCAGTCCCTTAAAGGGACTTTTCACCAGAGAAAGTCTGGGCTTTCCACGAAAGAAATCCTGTGCCAAGCCACACCCGGTAAATTCACAACAAACCCGTAAATTCTTCTTCGAGTCTCCAATTGGAGTTTCATCTACGCCATGCTTATGTAGTACATCAGCGCACTTATTGCTCACTCAAACACCCAAGCCCCAGGGAATTTCAACAATGTATTCAGCCCACGTCAACCCCACCCACCATGCCGCCATCACATCCAACATGCTGTTCATTCTCCATCAACCTAACCCTCTTTTCCCAGAAAAGGATGTTTCATGACGTGGACATCCTCCTAGCCCTCCAACTATGTAGCCCCATTAAGTTGCGGCGAACAACACACGGACTATAATGACATGAGGCATCCTTAACTATAACACAAGGTGGCAATCACTACTTAGCCACACAAACCACCAACAAAGCATCGACCCATAGACCACAATACAAACCACACCATGGCGGTTCCTAAATCAGCGGTCATCCCAAACTTGGAGCCACACATCCATATGCGACATGACTTGTCGCGATCCTCGAGGGTTGCACACTCCCAAACTACCAAATTGAATATGCAATCTCCAACCCCAGTCTCTCCTTTGAAAACCCCCTCCCTCCCTCTGCCCTTCCAATGCATTCCCCTCCTCCTCCCACATCAATTGAATGATAGACTTATCTTATAGTGTTGTGCTCCTTCATACACTTAACACAACACAAAGGGGAAAGGTTATCCCACATGCTTTAATTCCCCCCTTCCACTCTCAACCCACCAAAGTGTCATTCCCTCACACCACTACCCACCCATTTTCCCCCCTCAACACAACAGGCATCCCCCAAAGAAACCACAAAGACCCAATCTCATGTACATCCCTCCCCCTTGCGTTCCCTTCCACCAAGCACAAACACCATCTATGGATCTAGTCGCTCGTGCGTGGGAAGAACACTCCCATAATGGGGCGAATTCCCCATGTAGGCATATTGTGCTTTGTCTCAAGAAATCCACATTTTAACCACGGCCTCCAATCCATTCACCTTGGCTAAAATTTCCAAAGCTCTCAGAGAAAAAAGAAGCCTAGGCAATAGCTGTTGTTGGTACTACCGAGGCAAATCATGGCAACATGGAAGAAACCAATACCCGGTCCCATGCTTTACAAAAGTGGGGGTTATCCCTAGAATTGGAAAGCGTATTGTTATTCCTTACCACCTGTATGACGATACTCCTCTAAGCTGACATCTCCAATCACTCCAACCTATAGTCCTCTGAATTCGTGGACAACCCTCTTGACCCACTCGCACGTCCCTTCGTCCAAGGTGTCCTCCACAACATGGTAGCCCCCAAATCCAATAAGCCCCACATGACCCCAACAACCCACTAGCCACACACAAAGTTTGCTTCAGCTAATCACCCTAAAGGAACAACACCCCCACCCATCTGTCCCCCTCAATGAACCCCCCACCCAATAAGCCCTTGCTGGTAGCTACTAGCACATTAAGGGTAACACAAACCTTGCACCACCACTTCTAACCTTGCAAACCAATGTAGTCACCACTACCTCAAGGTTTACGACCTCTAACTTTCTCCTCTTTAATAAGGAAAAGGACTCAAAAGATAGCCTCATTGAGAAGCTTTTCTAAGAAGGTTGCGATAGAGAGCGCACCTTTCGCACTACTACAATCACCAATGCCACTGCCTTTGCTTACGCATTTGACCTGTCCAAATATGCCATGTGTCGATTCATCTACCTCTAGCTCGAAAAGAAAATGACTCCAGTGTGCGTAGTTATCTTTAACGCATACACCAAACGCTTTCTCATAGATGCCCACCTTAAACCCCATTCACTAATACTATCATGAACAACTCTACTAACAACATTTTCCGTAATGACACTCGTTATGCTAGAAAACTCATTGTTTATCCTTTGATGCACATTGATACAATTTGTAAGGGTATGCCATCACTTGCCTTCGCTTTAAACACCCCATAAAAATCCACCATCCTCGTCTAAGGGGTACATAAAACCTATCTTGCCTTTGAAAACGACCTCCGAATGCAATTGTCGTTGTCGTTTTCCAAAAGCCAGAGTACACGGAGGGGAACAGAAAAATGTACCGTCAAGCTTCTCAAAAGACACCCCTCCCATGACCCCTTACCCAATTCAACATTAGGAAAATAATGCTTCAACCCTTGACTAGAAACGTCCCAATGTTCAAGGTTTGTGGGATATATCAGGGTGAAGGCTCCTTCCAAGCCCCACGATAGTAGAGCCGGGGATATTCCCTTGTATAAAGACGTATTATTCTAATAAGTCAACACATCAATAGGATCTTTTTGATTTGGCTACGTCCTATGAAAGCTACTGTTTTCTTTACAAATATAAATTGTTATTAATAGAAAATACTAGAAAAAATCATCACTGAAGATTATCAGGGCTAGAAAATTCTATAAAAACATATTTCTCTCCTAAAGCTTGAACGCAAGTAAATCGTACGAAACAAAAGCACAGTAGAGGTGTACGTTTTGAGGGGTGTATCGCCAAATTCCAAGCAAGGAAACGATCATCAAGAAATTTTTTTGATGCTATTCTTAGCCCTTACATATAAGCCTAAATTTAAAAACACAATAAATGGAAACATAAGAAACAATGCATGTTCATAGTTGGTTCCACATTATTTGAGGGATATACTTGAGCAAGTTTTGGGAACACTCACTTTTGTATGCCACATATTTATCTCTGTTTTTAAAGATGTAGACTTGTGATTTTGAGGATGTAGTTGGAGTTCAAGATAAACTCCATCCACTTATCTTGTATAGCCAAAAGAGGTTTCATTTGGCCAACCCTCTTCACTTTGACCGAGACTGGTCAACAACCATCCATTTCTAAGTTGTTGTTTAGTGTGGATATCAACATTTTTGGTGGAAGACAACCTTCATGTGACTTGCCCCCACCTAGTTGGCCGACGATATAGCAATTTTTGCTCAATCAAATACAATGATGATGTAAGGCCTTACTCTTAGTGGCCTTTCAACTCATGTCGATGTGTCCTCCCATCCTTGTGACAGGGGAAAGCCAAGAAATATGGAGGGATAGAGCAAGATGGCGACAAATATACAGAGAGAGGAAAGATTGAGAGAGCGATAAAGGGATTAAAGAGAGGATTACAGGTGATAATCAGTGGAAAAATAAAGCCTCTTTGATAAGCAAACAGGATGAGGCCAATAGACGTCATCCCCTTTTGCACCACACTCCTTGAAAATGAGAAAAAGGACTATTGAAGGATGAAATACAATGGCTTGATGTTAGTAGCGGTTCTTCACAAATAAAAAAGTGTTTACATCCAGGTCAAATATGTATTGAAAATCCACAATCTTCAAATTTCCCATTTAGAATACATTAAATCTTGGGGTTTGAGGCCCTTGCTTCATGACCTAAGACAATCGTGCAATCTGAAAACAATAGGGGCCTCTGTAGACTCACAATATCATAGTCTCCCTACATATTGTCATTAATGATGATATCCATTAATGGAAAAAGGAAAAAATCTAATAAATCATTATTTCCATGCAATTTCAAGAACAAAGGAGACACATTTGTTAGTGAGCATAATGTATGCCGTGAAGGGATAACAGCTTTGAAAACAAAAAAAAGCAATTCAAAAACTTGACACCATAAGATCATTTCTAGTGAGTTGTCATCCTACTTTAATGAAATGGGTGAATTATGTTGCCACTCAAGGAAAAACGAATGAGGCAAGGAGTGGGAACTCAAGCTAAGTGACTCGTGCTATGAGAGGTTGATTAAAAAAAAACAACTTTGCCAAGAATTTCTGGGGTTTTTTAAGCATTGAGTTGCGTCAAGAAAATAGTTGTGTCATCAAGAAGTAAAAATACTAGTCAAAGATTTATGTTGCAACACTTCAATTGAAAAAGTTAAACGTTTGTCAAATAACTTCGAAACTGCCTTTGGCTAGTTTTTATTGAATTTTGAATCTAGCACCTCGTGTGCTACAAATACAAGGGCAAAAAGTATCCACTAAGTGAATCCATTATTTCACATCTATACACTCCATAACCTATGTATACAACTCCTCCAACATATTAAATTTGTAGTAGTCTAGTTGCATGTATGCTCATATTAGATAACCAATTCATTATTCAAAATAAATATGCTTTCTCTCAGAACAACTATGAATCTTTTGTTTAGGTTGACTTTATGATTCTATTGTAAATTGTTTCTATATTAAGTTATTCTAAGCTTGTCATTTGATTTCTCCAAAGCCCTTGAGAAGAAATACTACTATTCACAAGGCAAGGGGGAATTTGGTGACTTTTGTGGTAATTCACAGGTGTTGTGAATAGAGTTTTCTTCAATTCAACAGTCCCGGATCCTAGAGTGATTGTATTTGCAAAATCAGTTTGGGATTGTCTTCTAGAGATAGAAGTAAATGTACATTCTCATAATGTCTCATTTTACCTCTTCCCCCATCCCCCAAAATGACCATGATTGTGTTAGGAATGCGTATCAAAATTGATATTACATATCAAAATAAAAAATACGTTAGTTATACGCCTGAGTATTGAGTCCGCCCCGTCCAAAGACTACCAAATACACCCTTCCAATACATTTCCAACTTGGAGGGGATGTGGGTGAGCCACTCACCAGAAGAGATAGGTTTAATTCGTTTTTGCACTGGTAAGCGTAGGTGGTAGAGAATGCCATTGATGTATTTCTATTTTTCTGTAAAGGATACTATAATTTGTTAAGCATTTTGTTTTGGGTTGATACATCTTTTGAAAATGAGGAAACTTGCTTGGGCATTATTCACCTTGGGCACCTTTGAAAACAAAAGAGAACGCACAAATATGGGCTCACTTTCCCCCTTAAACTGTGCGAATGCATTATGTGAGTCAGTTTCTTCAAATGTATCCTAACTTTCCCATAGATATACAGAAGTGTCATTATAACTTTTGTACTCATCAGGCCCTTTTCCAAATACAAAATCTAATACACCTTATTCAACTATAGATTGACTTAGGGTAAAGGGCTACTAATGAACCCCTCCTTTGCATCTCAAAAGTGATTGGTTCTAATCAATGTATTTCTTGGTGAACCTAGTAGAAAATCAAATGAAAAAAGTGGTATCTTTGCAATTTAGACTTTAATCGATATCAATTGTATATTATGTTAAACCAAAACATCTTTAGAGAAAACAAATTGAAGGCTTTCACGCAAGCATGAAGCATCATTAGCACCTTGCCGACAAAGAAAAAAATGACCCAATGAGAGGTCCTCCAACCGAAAAACACCATAACAACATGAGGATTGTATCATAAATTTAGGGGAAAACAAGGAAAATGTGTACCTCAAATCGTGTATTGACACGACCCGTTGTGATACACTACCCATGACACCCCCTAGGTACACTTCAACTTGAAAGGTGGGGAGTTTTGACGAGCCGTTCCTCACCATAATTGGTTAGTTACCATGAGGGGCATGGTATACTCTTTTGTCTTGTGCAAGCCAAACCTTACAAAGTTCTATCACGCTAAAAGCTTATGAGAAGGCGAACGTCCTCCTCAAGCTCGTACAGGGATGGTGCAGGACTGCTTCACCAATCCACAATGATGCTGCTGCAATTGCTATGGCACTGGCTAGACATAAAGCATACTCCTCTGATACTATGTTGGGTTTTGCAATGCGAGCACACGCGAGAACGACCAATGCCTCACCTTTAAGCCTTCACTATAGCAAGGGGTCCAAGCCGCCCTAGGGTCTTCTGTTGTTTCCAACAAATGTAGCGGAAGTCAAAACATGGAATGGAATCTTGTTAAAAGTAAAAATCACAGATACAATATCTATCCAACAAACAGCAGCAAAAAAGAGCTTATCTCTAGTGATGGAAGCCTTGTGGACGTAAGGGCGACCTTGCAAGGCTGGCAACACCTGCCAGGCATACTAGGTTGTCAAAGGATTTTGGCTGGTCTTGACACTTCCACCAAATTGTGGTAGACTGGACATCGGAAAAGATGTTATCCTCCTCCCAGGATAGCAAGCAGAGCCAAGCTTACAGGTGCCTTAATGGGATCTCTAGCATGAACCTCCTCCCAGGGTGGTGGGCGAGACCACGCTTATACGGGCCTTGGAGGGATCTTCATTAGTGACCTCCACCCAGGCTTGCAGGTAGCGCCAGGCTTACAGGTGCCTTGGAGGATGGAGAAATTGACTAGCATTTGAATATGAAGATGATCCACGAGAGATGAGCCACTGAAGATAATTGAGTATGCCAGGGCTGCCACCTTTTATACTTGCGGCACTCACAAAATGGTTGTCTTGATGGTGTTTGGAGAAGGTTTTTTCCTATGTACGGTGAAGTTTCACTGTATCTTTGGTTCTTGCATCACAACTAACCACGTGGCTTTGTAGATGCAAGTTATCACCTTATCTCTGATCCTTTGATCCTTTGGCTTGTCGCGGATCTGTGAGAGCCGTTGATCACCGTCGCCATAATGGTTGCAGAACAATGGTCCTTTGAGATGAATGTGAACTATTTATGTCTAGAATCAGGGCTTGAGAAAACTTCCTCCGTACAGAAGCTTCCTTTACGTGGAAGCTTCCTCTCCACCTTGATTATCTGCTGGCTTAAACTAGAGCCATAGGGAAGCTTCCTTCCCAAGGAAGGTTCACCAGGTCTTGGTGCTGGTGAAGCTCGTTGTCTGGATCCTCCTTACGCTATCCGCCGCCAGCCTGAGGCTTTGCAAGGGTTTGCCGTCGCGGCAAGGCCTTGCTGCGGTCAAGCTTGCCTTTGCGACAGTTCTTGTTGACCATGCTGGCACTCACGTTGAGCTATTGCACCTTCCTCCATGAACATCTCCCCTCCCCCTTTCTCCGAAGGTCGTGTTTTGCTTGTGCAAGCAAGCGATTCCAATTTTTTAACCTTTCTTTTGTAGTTCCAAACTCGGAATTCGTGCGTGGCTGCCATCGCTCCGCGCTCTCGCCAATTTTAATAACGTTGCCGACGACAACACTTAGTTACGCTAAATATGAGCCTTAAAGTGGTCATATCCACTTTTATAAAAACGGTTGCGATTAAAGTTGTTGCAAATATTCACAGAGATAATTGCTCCTCATTGCTTCTTGGCAATTGTAGAACGATGCTCTGATCCCATTGTTGTTGTAGCGGCTTTCCTCGAAAACTTTTCAAGCTCTGTTGAAAGAGCCAAACTTAGAAGAGTAGATGGGTTGTATTTGTTTTGCAAAGTCTCCCCCTTTCATCGCACTCCATTGCAAGCGCAAATGCTTTGATGGACAATTTGAAAACTTGTAAAAAAATTATAATTGTCTGTGGCCTCCTCCCCCTCACAAGTGAAGGCCCACACTGTTGTGGTGGCGTTAAAGGTCCCGTAAGTTTGTTTTTCAAAACTTGCATTGAAGTTTGCATATCTCCACTGGCACTACGCCCATGGAATATCACTTTGTCACGCATGCCACCTCCACAAGGTGGACTTACTTGAAAAACTTGCTAACATGGCGGGAAGGTCGGTCGTGCAGCAAAGCTCCATCACGCATGCCACCTCCATGAGGTGGACTTATTACATCCACCTGCCAATATGGGAGGAACGTTGTCTATGGAGCAGAGCACGACCACGAATGCCACCTGATTCGAGGTGGGCTTAACATAATTGTCTGTGGATATGGTCGTAATGTTGTGTTTATTGAGCATAACTCCATCGCGCATGCCAGTTCCATGATGTGGGCTTATTGTAACAGCCTACCAACATAGAAAGATTTTATCCTAGCTCCTCTACCTCAGTTTCTTGAAGGCACGATAACCTTCCTCTCCCCTTGGGCATCACACGCCCCATCTTATTGGTGCATTATCTCATTGGCTCACAAATGTTGCTATTTCCTTATATGCCGTTGTCACAACCATTTTGATGGAGAGGTTGCCATGACTACCCCCTTCCAAAATGAAAACCTGGATATTCAGCTTCTACTCCTTTACATGAAGAATTAGATCCAAAACACGAAGGATCTAGATCTCTTCCACCATCATTGATGTCTTCCTCTCCGTTTACCCCCCATCTTACAAAGGTTAGAACAGAGATGGTCACATAGCTGAGTGGAGCCTCATTACTCCACATACATCCTTCGGATTATAGTGTTCTCCCACAACCATAAGGTGTATCGACTACTAAAGGCTGTTACCAAGAGCCTTCTAGATGTTAGTAGTTCTAGATGCTTCTTTCACTACTACATGTTGGGGAGTTTTTCTTCCATAGGAGCTCTTTGTCCCTCACCATTCCTACTTTTTTCACATGGTCCTCCCCTTCTTCCTCCTTCCTTTTGCTTTGGCTGTTGCCTTGTGTGTAGTAGAGAGAGGGAAACGCAGATACAAAAGGCTGAAGTTGAGTTGGTGATGAAGCACTTAGCCTTGCTATGGTTGTTAAGATGCCGTTTTGGATGGTAGTGAGATGACTTGCTTTTGCCACCATGTTGCTTGTTGTCTTCAGCTGCATAGTCTACTGCTTCGCGTGTTCTTGTGTCTTATTGTGGTTGCACCTTTGTTTTGCACGCTGTGCTGATAGACATGTTGGTGTGAATAGAAGCGTGCGTAACACTTCTTCACTCAATCGCCTTGGGTCTTCAGCACCTTGCGCTAGCCCAGCCACATGAAAGCTTTCTTTGATGCTCATTGGCAGCTACAAATGCACGGATGGATGATGAGGTCATGTAGTCTGTACTATTTTTCTCTTTCTCCATCGTGTTTTTTTTGCCTTTGACTGCTACATGTGAAGCGCCACGTCGTGTGTCTGCACTACACCTCATTAGGGAAGATGAACATTGTCTTCCTTCCAAACTAAAGCTATTGGTGCTGCTCTTGCTAAGACCATAAATCTGCTACTTAGTTACCATGAGGGGCATGGTATACTCTTTTGTTTTGTGCAAGCCAAACCGCACAAAGGTTGATAGCGCTCAAAGCTTGGGAGAAGGCAAACTTCCTCTTCAAGCTTATACAAGGATGGTGAAGGAATGCTTCACCAATCCACAATGATGCTGCTACAATTGGTGTTGCACTGGCTACACATAGAGCCTACTACTATGTTACCATGTTGGGTTTTGTAGTGGGGGCACACGCGACACCCTGAAGCCTTCACTACTGCAAGGGGTCCTTGTTGCTCTGAGATCTTTTCTTGTGTCGAGAAAACTTAGCAAAAGTCAAAATATGGAATGGAATTTTGTCAAAATTACGAAGAACATATACAAGATTTATCCAAAAAATGGTAGCTAAACAGAGCTTAGCTCCATGCTTTGATGTATCTCTTGGCCCCAAACTAGGGCGTAACGTATTCGTACGCCTTCAAGGCTCTCCACGCAAGGGTCTTGGCACAACCATCATCTCCAGCGATGGAAGGACTTCACGACGTCGGGGCAACCTCCTCACCAAGCTAATAGCACCTGCCAGGCTTACTAGGTCGTCGGAGGATTCTGGCTGTTCTTGGCACTGCCACCAAGTTGTGGTAGACTGGCCATAAGCAAACATGTCATCCTCCTCCCAAACAGGCAAGCAGAGCCAAGGTTACAGGGGCCTTGGAGGGATGTCTAGCATGAGCCTCCTCCAAGGCAAGCAGGAAAGGCCAGGCTTATAAGGGCCTTCGAGGGATCTTCATTACTGACCAGCACCTAGGCTAGTAGGCAGAGGAAGGCTTACAAGGGCTCTGGAGGGTGGAGACATCAATCAACGTTTGAATATGAAGATGCTCTATTGCAGATCAGCCACTGAAGATAATTGAGTATCCCTAGGTTGGCTCCTTTTATACTTGTGGCCTTAGCAAGTTCACTATCTTGATGGTGGTTGAAGAAGCTTCCTCCTGTATACGGTGAAGTTTCACCGTGTCTGTGGTTCTTGCATCATAACTAACCATGTTGCTTTCTAGGTGCAAGATATCACCGTATCCGTGATCCCCATATCCTATGGCTTGTCGTAGATCAGTGAGAGCCGTTGATCACTATAGTTGTAATGCTTGTAGATCAACGGTCCTTTGAGATGAACCTAAACCGTTGATGTCTAAAATCATTGCTTTAGGAAACTTCCTGTGTATGGAAGCTTCCTCTCCGTGGAAGCTTCCTCTCAACTTTGATTGTCCGTTGGCTTAAACTTGAGCCATAGGGAAGCTTTAATCCCAAGGAAGCTTCACCAAGTTGGAAGGTGTAGCTTCTTCGTAAGCAGCTTCTGTTGGAGGCTTTGCTCCTGCTCCGTTGATGCTACCACATGATCACATGTGGTCCATGGATTACTGTCACCATGAAGCTTGCACCAGAGGTCTCCACGTAGGTTGTTCACATGGCAATGAGAGAGACATGCTGGGTTGTGACTCTGGACTTGTGCTGTAGAACGCTCCCCACGTGACGCCCTCACACTGCTCCACTAATCAAGTGGAGTCAAGTGTGGTCCCACCTGACCATCAAGCCTCTAGAGCATTGCACAGGCCTCTCCTCCATAAGGCATGTGATGTCCTCATTCACATGCTTCCAAACAAGTCTTCTTTTAGTCCCTTAAAGGGAATTTCAGGAGAAAAAATGTGGGCCTTTGAAGGAGGAAATTATGTGTCGAGCGGTACTCAATAAACATGTAGAGATCTTGTACACTCTTCTTGGTGTCTTGGATTGGATTTCTGACTACGCCATACTCAAGTGGTAGATCAATGCAGTTATCGCTCCCTCCAACAATTAGAAAATTTTATGTTACCAAGTAGAGAATTTCACAAATGGTGATGGATCATTTATGAAGTATATGTGAAATGATCATGATCCATGATCTCTATGATCCTTCCAATCCCATAAAACAACAAGAATGCATGCATAAGCATAATGAATTTATAGAAACTTGTGAAAAAAAAAATTCATTTGAAACACAGGCCTTTTCCCATCCAACAACACAAGAAAAATGGGGGAGTATATGGGGAAATGTGTCGTGAGTATACTGAAAAATAAACATAATTGCATTCATGCTTGCATCGTGTACTATATTAGCTTACTCCATGTGCAATAGTATGTACAACCTTTTATTACACTTCAACTTTGAAAGGGGGCACATTCAAGAATATGAAAAGCATTCCTTACAACAAAAAAAGGGATAACTTGGCTTCACCATCTTCAAGTAACATGAAAAGAAATTTCCAATGAAAGACAATTTTTTGAAAGAAATCATAAGGCAAATTAAACAAATTTTTCAAGAATTTCAATGTGAAAAAGTATCCATTTGTTTGGCAATTTCAATGAAGCTCATCTTTTCTTGTGAAAATGGTTCCTTCCTAACACTTTGAAGGAAACAGTTTCGGTTGTCAACACCATTTTTCTAAAAGGATCCCCATTGATTGTCTCAATCTTGTATATACTTTATCAAATGTGTTGATTTGGGATTTTGGGGAGTAAACATCGTTTCAACATGATGGCTTGATTGGTTGCAAGTCAAAAAACATTGAAAAACTTGCATGTATGGCAATGCACATTCTCTATGTTTTCATTATGCAAAGCGTCAAAGCCCGAGAACTTGAATTGACACTTAATCAATTTTCCTCATGGTCATTGTCTTAAATGTCTTCAAATATGTGTTATATACCTTCTTTTGCTTGCATGATTGCTGCTGAAAGTACATCTCTGAAAAGGAAATGCATGTGGGGGTGTCCGTATAGTAAGAGTTGCCTCGTGGATTACCATTCTCATTCACAAGAGGAGATATGCAAAGACAGATGTTTAGATGTCTTCTCGATAGTTTTGAAATTCTTTATCTTAATACGTTTGGAACATTAGCGTGAAATTTGGTGTTTCTTATGCTCCTTGGCATCTTAATGTACTACCATTTTTACCCTTGTGACCATATGGTTAGTCTCATCCAACATGTATTCAAAGTAAACGTTTTCTTTTCTACCAGTGGTATGTGAAAACAACAAAACCATCTTCCTTTGGTGGCTAGTAGTTTTTTTCAAAGTACTTCAAATGCAATGTCACATTGTTACAAAAATGTTCATTTTTTAGCTTACTGGTTGGTTTCGAGATTCCCTCATGAGTTCCACATGGCTTGCATGATGTTGAAAGGGGTCGTTAGAATGTTTGATTCGTGTGCTTAATAAAGTAGTCATTCTGGTGATGGAAGACCATGAGATTCAAAATATGATAGCCATCAATTCTAAACAAGATATGCTCCTAAACAATTAATCTCTTTCACTTGTGTTGAAAGATGGATAACCACGTACTTCAATAAAGTGATTCAGGGATAATCATGATTTTATCTTTAAGGTTATCATGACAGTTGATACATGAAACATGATTTCTCTAAGAGTAGGTTGACCTCCTCATGCTTTGTGTCTTAATCTGCTTGCCTGGCTCCTTGCACAATAAATGGACAACAATAATGAAAGTGTTCTACAACTTCTCAATCAAGATTTTAGAGATCTCAAGGCCTTCTAAATGAAGGCCTCTAGCCTTAAGCCCTTCAGCTTTTCCCTCCTCCTTGCCATCAAGGGAAATTGAGTAGAGTGGAGGAGAGCAAGCGAGAGAGATTTTGACAAAGAGATAAAAGACTGGAAGAGAGAGCAAGGCACACAAATAGAGAGAGAGAGAGAGAGAGAGAGAGAGAGAGAGAGAGAGAGAGAGAGGGAGGAAGGGAGGGGGAGAGATATATATACAGAAAGAGAGATAAAACAAGAGAGA